>VXBQ01017097.1:1394592-1411540 GCA_013400175.1 Phainopepla nitens | reverse complement strand
GCCAGCGCCCGGCCCCGCAGCGACGGCAGGACCTCGGCTGCCGCGGGAAGGCGCCCTGCGTCCGCGGGGCCTGCCCTCGCCTGCCTGCAGCGCCCGCGCTTCTCTTCCCTTCTCTTCTCTCAGGTGCGGCAGAAGGACGAGTGTAAGTTGGAGCTTGTCGGAGCTCTGGGTGGTTACAGGCGTTTTGTTGTCTGTTTATTAACAGGCTAATCCCTGTTTGCACGTGGTGAGAGGCCAGTGACCTGCCGGATGCCTCGTACCAGAGCAGGGATCCGCTGAATTGGGACGCTCCCGTTTTAAGATCAGGATGTGCTTGTGCCCTACTCTGGGTTCCAGTCCTGACTGATGGCAGCTGTGGAAGACACACAGTGTGGTACCCTTGTTTAAAACCTTACCCAGGCAGAAATTGTTGCTGGGTGCCAGGTTTGCATGATGAACATTTAATGTCTTAATAAGCAATGAGAGAAATTCTTTGGCTTTATTTCAAAACAGTGTCATAATGCTAATGAGATAATCGGTTTCTGGAGTGCCAGGGTATGGAAATGTACAGAATTTGTTAACAAAAATCGCCTTGAGTTTCTCTTTAGAATCAGACAGAAATTTTCAACCTTAATAGGAAATGTCTGTCAGTTTTGAATTGAAATAAAAGGACAAGTAACTTGAAAGTAGTCAATATCTGCCAAAACCAAGTATTTGGTTTTCATTTGAAGAAAAGAGTGCCAGCGAAAGCAAGCAATTCTTTAAAGGAATAATTCTACACAGATTTTTTTATCAGCTGCTCTCATGAGGTTGTCTTTAACATTAAATCCGATCTTTCTTTAAACAGAGGCTGTGCCCTATCAGTAAAAGAGGTATACTAAAAGATTTCAGTTCAGTTGTAGGCCATGTTGTAAGAGTTGGTCTGTTTTAACAGCAGAAAATGATGCAATGTTGAATTTGAAATTGTTTGCTAGAGAAACTGAAAAGTTTTTGAAATCATGCTGTAAGACTCTGGCTAACCTTTTAAAAATTATTTTGGTTTCTATCCTAAACAGAATACAAACTACTGAACTTACCTAATGCCAAACCACCTTTTTCATACCAGGAGAGGACTAAGAATGACTCTCAAAATAAGAGAAAAAATTAGCTCCTTGGAGAACACATGAAAGCTGTTGTCTTCTACTTGTTGGAAAGGAAAACTGAGGATCTTGGAATATTTTGCAAGGTATATCCCTAAAAATGTCGGGGTCTATGTCCTGCAGAAAATTATTCTTGCTAAGTTGAGGCATCACAAAGCTCCTTGTACAGGCAATATTTTGATTTTGTTTGAATTTCAGATTTCTGCAACTGTTTTTATGATACTGCACGTGCTGCATAAATCAAACTAGAATCTCAAAGGGCTCCCATTAGGATACTGAAAGGGTAAACTAAACCACAATCTGACACGTGTTCCCAGCCTCATGCAAACCATGGTAAAGAAAACAGTAGGTCAGCATAACCAATCCAGCCTGCTTTGGAGTGAGAGATGATGAAACTCCATCTATGTAGATAAGCTTTATGTCTCCCTACCAAAATATTCTTCTTAAAATGGTTTGTGCAGGGACACCAGTTGCAACAAAAACATCTGCTGCTAAAACAGCATTCAGTAACTCATTCACCCCTGGAATTTGATTATGTTTCTTTTCAAATTCTTTATAACTTGTGTAGCACGTTTGGCACTCACAAGAGGAAAAGGTTTTTGTAAAGGATTTGTTAGAACTGTTACCATTACCCTCAGAAACCTATGCTCCTTGTATTTGAGACATGATTCAAAAGTTGTGGCTAGTCCACTTGTGACAGTGAATGAGATGATGCTCTATGAGACAGCCTATCTCAGCTTGCTTTTACATTGCTCTCAGAAGTAATTAGAGACACAGTCAACTCCCCAGCATCCTTCAGCACATCTGAGGAGCAGCCAAACCAGAACTGGCTTCAGTTTCTTTGTACTCAGCTCACCTTCCCCAGGGAATTAACCAAGTACTTGAGTTTTCTCTCATCACTCTTGGTTCTGCTGTGCTTCCCCATGCCCAGACAGCACTGCCTTTCATCCTGGGTGCAGGCCAAGTCCTTCTGCAGGGGTCATCTCCTCATCCAGGAGATGACTGGCAAGAGCCCTCCTGCTCCTTGTCACAGAGGTGTCTTGGCAGAAAGTGGTGCATTGTGTAGTCCTCCTGGTAGTCTGCCGTGCCAGCTCTTTTGAATTGCTGTCTTTCAGAGCGGTGTGTGTCATTTATCCTGTTCCTTGCTCAGTCTGGTGGGTGCATTTCACACTTCCTTTCATTTGATCCTGTACCCCCATTGCCCCGCTTCCATCAGTTGCCTTCAGGCTTCTAATGCACATACAACTGATTTTATGAACTCATGACTTCACAGGCTGTTGATTCACATTTTTTTCTTTAGCAATGTAGGTATGTTTCATTTTATCATCTATTTTAAGCAGTGAGCTACTTCTTCATTCTCATGGGTGCTCCTTGGCTTGAAAGGCTGTGCCCCAGGGGACAGGTGGCTTTGAGGCAGGGAGATCCTTCATGCTGGATGAAGAAGAGCAGTTGGCTGAGGCATCAGGCCCCCCTTGCTGGGGGAGGCAGGAGCTTTCTGGCCTCAGTCTGCAAGTGCTGCTGCTGTTTTATAGATAATTTTGTTAACTGAGTAGTTGTGGGGTTTCAGGTGGGGTAGGAGGAAACCTTCTGGAAAGAGCTCACAGATGGTTGTGAGGCTTTTACTTTGGGGTGGTCTAGGAATATAAAATACTATTTGGAAAATCAGTCATAGGCTCACTGGCAGAAAGGGGCCTTCAGGAGTGTATTCAAACATGAGAGAGCCATTCAGGAGCCTGGAAAGGAAGGAAAGGGTCACTGATGGGCAGCTGGAGGCACCTGTAACACCTGGTGCTGGGCTTAGGCCTTAATGCTTGTCCCCTGGACACTGCCATGCTTGTGCTTCTCACAGATGCAGTGAGGCCATCTGGTCCCATGCTGGTGCTTTATGTGACCAAAATGTGCTGCATGTGCTCAGCAGACCGTTTTTAAATCTTCAAAGCTTCATGTGAAAATCTGTGCATGGCAAACAGAGTGTTACTCCTTCAGCAAGAACTGTGTTGTCTTAGAGGAGGAGATTTGAATCATATTTTATGAGCTCTATTTCTTTCGTTTTGCATAATTCAAGACTTTGTCTTTGGAAAGAGTGCAGTTGAGACAAAAAACGCTATTGCTGTGTCTTTCTGTTTCTCCCCACACCCTCTGGAATTCCTTCTGTCCCTCTTTGAATTATTGCATAATTCTCTGATGAACTAAAGAGATCATTTCAGCTGTAACCAACCTTTAAATCTTGAAATTAAGCCAAAAACTTTCAATTGTTCTCTGTAATGCTTTAATACAAATAATCACTGCTTTGAAGGTCAGCTCTTGCATTTTGACATCAGAACCTTCTACCTCTCGTAAATGGTAAGAAGTGCTTTTACATTGTGACACAGGTATTTGTCCTGTAAATGTATCAGCTGTTTTGTCTGACTAATAGTCACATGGTAAATGGCGTAGTTAGTTTTTAGGGGTTTAAGATATGTGTATTCAATAGTAAAACTATTGTTAATATAATAATATGTAATAGAATAATAAATAAGAATATAATTAATAAAATATACGGTTGAACATTTTATTCTGTGAAATTCTGTGTATTTTTATGAGAAAAGATGACTGCTCTTAAACTGTGTGCTGTGTGATTTTTTAGGAGCAAGTGTGCATAGATGACTCTTCCACAGCTAAATATAGTTTGTGGGGCATTTGTGTTGTGCCCCAGTAAATGAGCACCAGCCCAGCTAGACCAGCTGTGGGTCACAACCCTTTGGGTTGTGATCATGCCAAGTCCTGTAAATGAGGCATTTTTGAGTTACTGGTAATCACATAATTGGAAATCTTGACAGAGAATCCATGAGGAGGAAGACTGATGGCTGATATTGAAGAGTTGGTTAATATTCTTTTTTCCTAGTCAGCATTATACTGATACTTCAGGACATACTCTTAGAAATGGCTCTACAGGTGGAATAATAAATTGAATACTGTACTTCTTACAGTAAATCAGGATGAGCTTTGACACTGTTTTCCCATAGTCTGGATCTTGCATCTTAGTTTTCCAGTGGATTTCAAGTTCTTACAACCTTTTGTCATAAAAATGGATTTGTATTGTTGATACAGAAGACACAGTTCAAAAACACTAGCTACTTCAGGAGATTTTTTTTAATGTATGTTGCTTATATTTCATGAAGGGTTTTTGAATTTTGCATCCAACTTTTTTTTGGTTCCTGAAATGCTTCCTGCTTTTTTTTTAATTTCTTTTTTTTTTTTAATTTATTTTATTTCTAAAGTTGTGCCTAAGTTCTGCAAAGATTTGCATAATGTCTTTTTACCTTCCAGGTCTGAGCCCAGGTATGTTGCCACTTTTTTGTATACATGATGTTAACTATTTTATTTGCAGACAGTGTGCTAGCTCCAGGTTAAGGGCTGGAGGTGCATTCCAAATCTTATTAGTAAAACTTTATTTCTCCCCATGTGTTACTGATTCTTTTTCAATCATCTGCTGAGCTGTATAAATACCAACAAGGGTAACTATAATTTGAAGGTAAAATCTCAGGGTTGGCTTTTCCTAAAATGAAACATATGTTTGAGTTTTATTTATATATTGAGGTTTCAGAAATTTTATTTCACTTCCAAGCTGCTTATGGAAATTCTTCATGGTGTAAGAAATTCAAGCTTTAATCTATAGTATTACTTTTTGAAGAATATTGCTAGGGTTTTTTGTAGTGCTGTGTAAAATGCAGGCTCTAAATAGCTGTCTGATGGTCCCAGAACCTTCAGAACAGCCCCAGAAAGACATTCTGTTAAAAGTTACATTCTCAATTGTTGCTCTATCATCTTATTAAGAGCTTAACAAGTTAAATAAATTGGAACATGAATTCAATACCTATCTAGAGTAATTCAATTCTGAAATAGGGAAACTGGCCAAGATACCTCTAAATATATATCAGATATATAGCTTTTAGGTGAGGAAGCTGAAAGAATTGCAGTAAAGGGGTGGGTGTGGATACAAACATCTGTAAGTTCTCTGTAGAAGCCAGAGGACTGGATAATTCTGTGTCTCAGAGATATGAGGTGCCTCAGAAAGAAGAGGATCAAGAGCAAGACATTTACTGCTCAAATAACATGGGCTAAATCCAAGGAGCAGGCTATGTTATAGTGTAGTATTACTCATCTTGCTGGCTCTGGCACCCAAGACAGAGTTTCTTTTATTCTTGCCAAATGTCAGCCATCTGTCTTGATCTCAGGAGTCAGTGCCATTCCCTGACATTATGTACCTTTCCTTGGAATGTCATCCTGGCTTTGGGCACTTGGGACTTCTTCTCTAACTCACGTGAAGATGTGATTGGAATGGGAAAGTCACACCACTGACCTTCAGATGTTTTAACTTGGGCTCCCTGTACAGCCTGTGCTGAGAAACACCCAGAATGCATTCAGGCCTATGTTAAATTCTTGTTCTTGAAGTAGACTTAAACTACATAGTACAGCTAAGGTATGTAATTGTAACCCAAATTACCCTTTGGAGGAACCTTGCTTTCTTTGCTAGATACCAAAATTAATGTCTGGTTTTGGGTAACATGGTTATCCTACAGCATGATAAAAGGGTGGGGAATGAATATTGAGAAATCAAATTTGTTAATCAGTGACATACCTTTAAAGGGCTGAAAAATCATGGTTCTTTGACAATAGCAAGTGGCCTGGGCTTACATTTTACTGTATTACCAGATGGGCATTGGCCATCCTGGAGGACAAACAAACAGAAGGCAGAGAGCTTAATACCTGCTAGACATCTGCCCTGCATAGAACAAAATCACAGTCCTGAATAGAAGAGCCTGCATTTGTGCCATGCAGTTGGACTACAGCGCTCCTTGCAGTCCTTGAAGGGAAACAGTCTTCTTCACTCAAAGTGCACCAGCAGATGAAAGGCTGTGGAAACTCATGAAGTCTCAGTTGTTTCTCAAAGGGTGGATTAATGAGCAGATAACTTTTTTTGTGACATGTTCTTACGCCATTATTATTAGCCAAATCCGCCAGTAGATCTGCGAGGCCAAATAGATGCTGGGACAGCAGAAGATCAGGCAGAAATGCTCGTGGGACAGGAGGGCAGGGCTGCTTCTCTTGTCTTAGGCAGTCTTGGATTTGCTGAACTGTTTGCAAAGTTGCATCTTTGGCAATTCTTCAGCAAGGACAGGTGTCTGCCTGAATTGCAGCCTTTGAGCATATCCAGACTTGCAGTGTTAGAGAGTATTTCCAAAGGTAGTTTAACATCTTGTTCTCAATTTCATGCTGCCCTGTGTGATATCACAACATGCTGCACATGTCCCAACATGCTGCAGCCAGAGTTTTGAAATGGGTCAGGCTTCCTTACTGAAACTTTGCTCACAGCTGAAATCTGAGGAAAGTGAAAGGTTGAGTGCTACTAAGTACTGGCTGATCTGACCCTCAGTAGTCAGAATAAACCCTGTTTTGCAAAAATTGACAGTAAATGGTGAAATTCCATTGTTGCTAATTCAGTTTTGTACATCTGAATTCTCCTATTGTGTTTAAACAAATTATAGGATCTGACTGCAGTTTCAGTCAGGTGCTTTGTGTAGTGTTGCCAAGTACTGTCATACTGCCTCACTTCATTGTGTATGTGGATGCACTGAAGAACACACATACATTAAAAATTACTGTGACATTCTTCTGGGTGAAAGGCATTATAAAAAGGAGATAATTATTTCAACATTTGATCCAGAGATTCTCTATAAAGCACATTTTGAGCATTTATGCATTTATGCAATTATGCATTTATTTAAGCATTATGAAAAGAACCAAAACATTTAACAATTTGGGAGGAAGAGAGGAGTCCTTTTTATTTTTAAGGATAATATTAGTATAAAATTAAAAGTGACTCATACACTAACTAATTTCTAACTTGGTGACTCATGCTCTTGGCAAACTAATTATCTGAGACAAGTGACTCAAAAATAGATGCTATAGTTCTATGGCTGTTGCTGTTACTACTAACCATGAGGCGTGATTTTGGGTATAACAAGTGTAGCTATGCCCTGCAAATTGTGCCACAGTGCTGGTTGAGGGTCTATTATGCATGCAGATTTCTTTAATCTGATGTGGTTTTTTTCCTTTTGAGCTAGGATGGTGTAGTTGGCTTCTGGGTGTCTAAAACAGCCATGGCCACCAAGAATCCCAGGAGTGTATTTTGGACAAGGAAAATCTAATCTGGTATGTATTTCTTTCCATCCAGGAATGGTGATTTGTTAAAGCCTCATCACAGGAGCATTTCTCTGATTAAACTTTTCACTTCAGATTCTTAATAAATTGTCTGATGAATATTATTGAGAATATTGATCTGGAGATGATGGAAGATTCATACCATATTTGCTTGGGATGAATATAGTACCAAGCTGTTAGCTGTAATCCTCTCTCTGTTTTGTTTCCTTTTCTTTCCATGCCCTCCCTGCTCCTCCTTGGCTGCAGTCTGTAAAGTACTGTCACAAGGCAGGGCTGATCTGATGAAACCACAGCTAATGCCAGTGCCTGCCTGTGATGGGAAGAGAACCCAGACTATAAACTTGGGATTTCTAGCCTCTTAATAGGCAAGTCTGTTGCTCGTCTTCCCCTTTGCCCCCCACCGTCAGTACTTTTTGTTTCTGTTCTTCCTGTCTGTTACTAACTCATATTGAAGTTCAGTGTCACTGTTTCCTGGGAACCCAGTTTTATTTGGATGTACATATAGTCTAAAGAAGTCACATATTACCTCCATGGTGGGAGCTCATCAGGCAATGAAAATAGAAAACAATTTTGTTTTAATAGTTCTGAATGATTTTCAGCTGAAGCAATAAGATGGAACGTCAAGCATATTTTAGTGAAACGTTCATTTTTCTCAACTATGATTTTTAAATTGAGAATTTAAGTTTATAGTAACATAAGAGACTATTTAGAATTATTTCAGATACCTGTGCAGCCTTATCCTCAGAAAGCAGGCTATTCATTAGTACAGCTGAAATGATTCCTGTAGTGAGACAGGAGAATGTCTTAAGTGGGCAGCATTGAGTAGTAGTTTGTATTCTCTTCCTTTTGTTGGGTTGTAAGCGTAGCGGACAACAGATGAAATAATTGATGACGCAGAGAATAACACAATTCATGTCAAACAAGGACTTCAAACTCCATGCTTTGAGGTCAGTTACCTGTGTGCCTGGAACTTTGATCACGCTGGTTGTGGCCAGATGACATAACTTGGGTGGATGTACACACGAAGATAAATAGGCAGCTTTTCACTGAATTTTCGAGCAGAGTAAGACATGTCAGTGAAGTGAAAATGTGTGTTTCTAATATGCTCAAGGAACTTCAGCAAAGGAAGCTAATACTGATGAATTAATTTGCTGAAACTTGCAAGTTGGGAATTTGTTTGATTGGTATTTAAACTTAAATGGATCCTGTTTCCAATAAGCAGCATGAAGGAGGAGTATTTCCAGGGCACTGCCATACTAAATGGAAGACAGCGTGTTCTCTGCCCGATGAAATGTAAGTTTGACTGCTAATCAGCCTGCCTAAAGCACTGCTAGATTAATAGCCAGTTTTCCTGAGAATACGGCTTCTGGGGAACTGAAGCTGTTTCCTAATTTTGTTTCAAGAAAATTAAGATATTCTGATGTTTTTCAAATAGAAGTCTTTCAGATTTCCCTTTCAGCACTGACCCTGCCTAGGCAAATGAAAAAAATAAAAATAAAAATCTGTGAATGACTTTGGAATTCTGCTACTAAATTTTTCAATGGAGGGGCATGGAATTTAAATTTCTGGTTTGGGTCAAACTGATCCAAATATAGCTTTCATTTTGGAAGTGAGACCTGTCTGCAAGTCCTTTCTCAACTCTCTTGCTACTTTGTATTTTAGCATTGTTGCTTTTTTTTTCTTTAAATGGAAGGTGAGAAGAGGAGTTATTCACAGTTTGTAAAGGGTTTGAAGATCTGTGTGCACAGAGCACTATGTAGGTGAAAATTATTGAAATTCAGAACTGTGTTTTGTATTCTTCCTTTTTTCTTTATGTCAGTCTATGCTGTGACTGAAGTCAATCTGCTTATAATCAAATCTGAACATGGTTGGTGATTAGCAGTGGTGACTTTTGGGATTTTCGTTTTAATTGCAGACTTTCTGGTTCACTGAAATTAGGGTTCCAGCCTGATTTCTCTCTGCAGGAGAGATAAATCTGGGGTTTTTTTCCCTTTATGTTTTCATTAATTGTTTGTCTTTGCCGTTCCTATGAAAATAGTCACAATGATTCCATCACTGGTGCTCTTTGCATTTGCTTTAAAATACGGGAATGAATCTGTTCTAAAAATGACTTTGTCTGTATATGTTGATATATATGTTCTGAGAACATCTGAGGTCTGAAAACTTTGATGATTAGGAGGTCGTAAATCAGACGACTTTTTTTTGTTTAGGATTTTAGGTCACACATCTTGATTTCAGCTTCTATCAGGTTGCAGTTGTGCCTGAATGAAGACTAATGTCATATTTGTGAGCATTATGTTATGTGCAGTCCATGACCACTGATGCCTCATAACCATTGCATCAGTATTTTTCTTATACCTTTGTCTGATGTGGTATTTGTACCTTCCTTTCTCATCTGTGTGCTTGTCATGCTTGTTCTCAGTATTTTTATTTTCCTTTTTTTTTTTTGGTGTCTTTTGGGGTTTTGTTTGTTTGGTTTTGTTTGGTTTTTGTGTGTGTGTGTGTGTGTGTGTGTGTGGTTTGGGATTTTGTTTATTTGTTTTTTGTTGTTTGGTTTTGGTTTGTTTGGTTTGGGTTTTTGGTTTTGTTCACCCTTTCCTTCTAAGAGGAAATGGAATGAAGATAAGATATATGTCTCCTCTGGTATATTAATTAAATTTTATAAATGAAGAAAAAGCAAATCAGGTGGTGCTTACTACTTTTAGAGCAGTCAGAGAAAAAGGATAGAGAATAGATGTCTTTACTGTATCAGTTCTGTTTTCAGTGGATATACAAAGGTTTTGTAAACTGAAAAAAAAAGTATCTTTGTCTCCTATTTTACAGGAGATGCACAATGCTTTTGTTTTCTCATTCCATGTGTGAGATCACTGTCACCAAAAGAAAAGGTAGCTTCTTAATCTGATATCCATATCAAAATTAAGGATAAATACATTAAATTTGCTTAGCAGTGTTCACGAGATCAAGGAGTCCGATTTACCATTTTGGGTTGAAAAGAACAATAAATGTGTATAATCAGAACTTTATATGTGAGTGTTAAAGTAACATCCCAGGGTGTTAGGCCATATGTTACAAGATACAGAATCTTTTGTGCTCCATGCTACTTGGCATATGTTTCTTACACACTTCCATGTTAATAATTAATCCAAAGAACTTGTTTTGACCGCCCACATGGTATCTTTGAGTCTTAAATTCCCATTAGACTGAGCATGTGTTTGTATTAGATATGTTTTATTACAAGAACACAAACATTTTGGTGACACTAAGATCCCTGCAGTGAAATACAAATCATCTCCTATGCAGAGGGGACCCTGAAAGTTGCTTTCAAGGGTAGAGGTTTTTTTCACAATGTATCTAATGAAAAAACAGAAGTCTATAATTACAGTTCTGGTATTCTTTTTTAGTGTATACATAGTTTGTATTGACCTTGTGAAAACCTGAAAGCTCTAAATTTGCCTTCTGAACCTAATAAAATGCACAGCATAGAACATATTTACTTTAAGGTAAAGTCACTAGTTCCAGAAATATTCAGAAGATATAACTATGGCAAACCCACCCAATGCTAGCATAAAGTTGTTTCCCTTCGTTGTTACCAGGTATTTGGAGCATTTAAGGACAAATTCCTTACTTGCAGCATAGCTCCTTCCTACACAAGACTCTCATTGTTTGAAAACATTAATAGGATCGAAAAGATATTTTTAGAAATATTAACATTTGTGTGTTATTGTCTGTGGTTTCAACTTACTCACAAGGACATACTAAAGGTTTTTTTAGCCTAAACAGATCTTTAGTTAATATGTCTGAAAGCACATATTCTACTAAATTTTTAGCTCCAGGTGAGGTGGGGTGTATGGACTTAAACCCTGTGCTTAAATGTTCAGTCAGACATACGCTTCCTTGCTGCTGGAGAAATACTAAAGGTGTGGTGTGTTTCCATTTTACACTAATTCTCATCTCTGAGCTAGTTTAAAAAAAGGAAAATTAAACCTCTGTGTCCTTTCTAGGCCCTGATGGACACTGTGTGTTCCCTCCTGAGTTAGAGGAGTAAGCCAGTTTTGTCTGCATTGAGGTATGTGTGTGCAGCTAGAATAGTTTAAAGAGATGCCTTTTTTATCTCTTCCAAACACAGGCATAGGAAGTCAGGGTCCCTGTTGTTGCCTGATTCATTATCATTAATATCCATGGAAATTTCATGTCAGCATTTAAGCTCTGGGAGTACAGACCAATGCAAGTAGAAAGTTTCTTGTGCAGCTGACTATTGATAGGAGAACCAGTTTCTCCTCCTCTTTAGATGTGGCAGTGCTGAATAAGGATGAGGTAGTCTTCTCTACTTGGCAGCCATTCATTCTTTCAAAGTGCTCATTTTGAAACTATCACTTACCTCCTGATTGCATTGTGAAGGACCACAGGAAAATGCTGAGTTGAAAAGAAAGTGAAGACATTCAGCTGAGCAAAACCAGTATGTATGCACACATGAGGATAATTGTCTGTGGGGGAGCTGTCAGGAGCAAAGGCCATTGTTTTCTCTACTAAATGCTCTGCTACTTGTTGCAATAATGTATTTTTTTATGCTGATGAACATTATTTCTCAATCAGTGGGTTGTGAACTTGCATGTTTTCCAATCACATTTTGTATATTTAAGTTTGATAGTTAAAAGATAAGCAGGAGTACACTGAGCCAAATACTTGGTTACAAGGTAGACTTTATGGGGCAAAGGAGAGTGTATTAGAAATGAGTTTTTTAGCTTTTTTACAGAGCTAAGGGTTTGAATCCATAATGTATTTGTTTTCTATTTTAAAAAGTTCTCTGCAGAACAGAAACTATGGCTTGGAAAAAAAAAGATTATTCACCTCCTGCTTTATCTTAACTGTCTGGTACTCATAAGAAATAATCAAGGACCCTAAATGCTACTAATTCGGGGGGTTTTATTTGAAATGTCTGAACTAAGGCGCTTAAATTTTTTGTTTCCTGTAAAAGAAGAGCACCAACAGCTCTGTAACTGCCAAGGATCAGTTAAAGTTGGAGATAGTAAGTGTAAGCTAAGTTATAATTTTCTAGTTGGACATAGAAACAGAGGTATTGGCAGGGAAGGCTTTAGAGAGAAAAGGTTATCATTGCTTTGTGACTGCTGCATGTTTTCTTTCAGTTGGGATGAAAGACAGCAACCACAATCCCTAATCTCATCTCAGAACTGCCAGAGGAGAACTGTAGAAACCACTTGGACTGCAGCAAAGTCTGGCCACAGGGATGGGCGAGATGGTAAGACCAGCCTACACCTATGTACCCTTCTGACTCTTATTCCCAGTCTTGGCTGCTGTTGTTAGAGGTGTAAATCAAGTGTGTTACACAGGCAGATTGTGATTGGACAAGGGGGAACTGAGGACAGATTTACATTAGATGTTGTTAGGAAGAAATTCTCTACTCAGAGGTTAGTGGGACACTGGAAAAGGCTGTCCAGACTAGTTGTGGGTGCCCCATTCCTGGGAGTGTTCAAGGCCAGATTGGATGGGGCCCTGAGCAGCCCGATCTGGTGGGTGGCATCTCTCTATGTGTCAGGGGGTTTGGAACTAAATGGCATTTAAGATCCCTTCCACCCCAAACAGATCTGTGTCGTAGTCCAAACAGCATTCCAGGTAACATTGATGCTGCCTTGCCTGGCCACTGAGCTTGGCACTTGGGCCAGGAGATCTATCTATGCCCTATTTGTCATCCACAGAGAGAAAGAACATTCCTTCTCAGGGCTGTTCAGACTGCCAAAGCAACATTCCTCCTTAGACAGAGTGCCTTTTTCTGTGTTTCTCTCCCTTGATGAAAGTGAGGGGGAGATGAGCTTCCCCTCTGTGCAGGGCTTTTCTTCATAACATCAACAGGTTTTCTGTAAGTTCCACAGAAGGCATAATTGAGAGAAGCCTGTACTAATAGGTGGGTGAAAAGGAAAGAAACTGATGGTCTCAATCTCATCTTTCTTGGCCTCAATGTGACAAAGATTTAGGCATATAACTAAATTTATGCCATTGATTTCCTCAGTCATCTGCAATCAGTTTCCTCTCTCAGATGCATTAGTGTTTGGGGAAAGCAGAATTCTCACATGAGCTAGCTGTTGTGATAGTAAGACATCTTAGCTTTCCTGAGTCACAACAATAATTCCAGAGGTTCTTTACATCCATTTTTAAATACTCTGACATTGCACTTTCCAGATAATAATTTTGTGCAGTTTTAGAACTGTTTTGTACCATTTGATTTACACATCTATCACTTGTCATTATATAGTTGTGTTTGACTGTTGGTCTTTTAGCCCTGCAATTTATGAGGAAAAGAACTTGAAAAAAACATGTGTCTACCAAAGATCCTGCATACACCAAAACAGTATGGGTTTTTCCCAGTTCTTAAGAGAAAATAAAATATACTAGATTCTTCGACTTGGCACTTTCTATTTGATATATGCAATATGTGAGTATACCTAAAACAAATCAACAGTATCATTTTGGTTTTTTGTGAGGAATGTTCTAAATAGTTAATTTATTCTGCTTTACTGCATTTGCTTTATTCAAAGAGGAAAAATTAAGTAAGAACTAGTATAACTGGCCTGTAGTATAGAAACAGGATAAACATGGAAATAATTTGAATAGAAATATAAACAGGAATGGCAGAGTGCCAGCAGCCACTTGAATATAAATCCTCAGGCAGCTATAGCAGAAGTCTCTCTCCTTACATTCTTTGCATTGCATAAAATAGTCTGTGTAGTTTGAGAAATGTACATGTGTCTTGTTACCAGTTCTCTCCAAAATATGACCAAACCTTTATAGCTGGTTGGCTTTGAATTGGAACCGCTGGTTCACTGTAAGATTTTTTGTTGTTGTTTTTGGATAACAGATTTACATGTGGGCTGCACCTGTTTGATACTTATTTTAGCTTAGCCTTAGACCACAGATATAGGAGTCCCATGGATGAAGGAGGGAGATATAACCCTCAGAGGTTCCTAAAAAATTTCAAGCCAGGTTGCCTGATGATAATATACCTGAAAGGTGGTGTATTTGTTTGTTTGTTTGTTTTTTCCAGTTCCATTGTTTTTGAAACTGTAACACCTGGAGCACAGCACTTTTGATCCATGGCAAAGTATCCTAACTACAAAGAACTCAGTAGATTACTGAAACTGATAGAGTTAGAGAATTACAGACTTGCCCTCTGTGTTTATAAACAAATAAAAAGAGGTGGGAGAAAGCTGAGTGTCTGAAGCACAGGCAGGTATGGAATAATCCATGAAGTGTTTGCTGTGCAAATGTGAAATATGCAGTGAGTCAGTATTGCAGACTTTGTCAGTGACTAAGGTCATTTGTGTCCTGGATTGTTCAGCATACAATGTGATCGTAGTCCTTTTCCCACCAGATTGCTGGTTTACAGTGAGATATATAGAAAATATTTCAAAATATAAACTAGGAGGTTCCACTTGCTTCAGCTGAAGAAGAAAGACAGAAATACTAGGTAAACATTAATTTTGAAAGAACTGCAATCATCCTTGACTTCGTTTGTCAATATTGCACCTAGATTCTATTTAGATTGTCTTACGAGTTTAACTGAAAACTGAACTGGAAAACAGGGTTTGTTTAGAAAGCTAGGGTAACAGGAAAAGGAAAAATTTACTTTTGTTGCACCAAAGTGTTAGAAACTTCCCTTGTCATACATGCCATGGCTTCATTGACAGGTTTTGTATGTTCCAGTCCACTCTTATCTGTGGCATAATTGTGCAAAATTAACAGCAAAATGTTAGGGAAATACTTAATTAGGAATAAAGGATTGGAAGGAACTTCAGAAAGGTGCCTTCTTCTTGCTTCAAGTCTAGATTGGTTCTACCTAAACCACTCGTCCGCAAATATTTAGCTTCCCCTAAAAACTTTCCAGCAATGAACAGTCAAGTCTTCCAGTTCAGTATAATCCCTGTCTAGCTTCATGCTGGGAAATGTCTGCCTCCACTGTAAAGTAAATTTCCCTTCCTGCAGTTGCCACTTACTAATTTTCTTATTTCTCAACAACTGTGATAATTTCCTTTGCTGCTACTTGTTCCAGAATGTATACCCCTTCAAATCTTTCATTTCATAGACTAAAACTTGATGTTTTCATTTCATTCTGTTAGTTATTCCAAAAGATTTTAGAAGCCTAAAATTGGACACAGTACTTGAGTACAGTATTTGAGTGAGTGAGTGCAGTATTTGAGTGAGTGAGTGACTATTCTGCAACCACAAGGAAATTTTAAGTGTGCAGTCAAATGTGCTTTTGCTTTTGTTGGAGTAAGGTAAAAAGTTGCGATCTTTCAGCTGAGATACAGTAACTGTTCGTGTATCTGTTCCCAGCAAATGCAGAGAAAACCAGGATTGATCTCCTGTTCCTATGGCGCTGGCTGTATGTGTAGTCAATTTCTGTGTCGGGGACCAGAAGGGACAACTGTTACCAGCTGGGGACAATAGCAGCAAGGATTTCTCATGCCCTAAGAGGTTAGACTTGACAATTTCGTAAAGTGTGGCCAGCCAGCTGCCTAGATCTGCCATCAGGTGACATGAAGGTCTGTGCCAGTCCAGGCAGCAGCCTTATGCTTTGCAGTTTGAACATAATCAGGTAAGTTAGGGACTTCTCAAGGAATTTCACAGTTTTGGAAGCACTAAGCCCCCATGCAGCAGTAAATGTTTGCAGCCTGTCTTCCTTCTTACCCTCTTCAGGGCAATCACTTTTGGGCTGGCAATTACAAGTGCTTATGCATTAGAATATTAAGAAAACTCTTAAGTATTTAAGTCATCTTCCGAATATTACTTGCAGGCTTTTATGAAGAAAATGTTACTTTGTTCTCAAACACTTTCTTCATTTTCCCACCTTGGTGTGCATGTTTTCCTGTTGCTTGCTCCCAGTTAGCTAAATATAATGCTCTGATCCCAGCCAAGGAGTGGAGAGAATGCCACATTACCTCTCATTAAGCCATTTCTTAACGCAGTATCCTTTTCTGGAGGCAGTTATAATAGCTCTTCGTTCTTTGTAGGTGTTCTACTGTGGAGGCCCCATGTTCTGTACTAATTCTAGGTGTAAGGAGCCATTATGAGACCTGATTTGCTTTAAGGATAAACGTGTATATAGTGGCTGGCAGTTTGTATAAAGAAATGACCTTCATGTGCAGAGCAAAATTCAATTAGTGTTTCTTTTCAAGTATACACATGACACCACAGCATAGTTCACCCAGTTTTATTTAATCTCCACTTGATATTTGATATATTCCATTCAGAAAAAGCCTTTTTACACTTGAATATCTCAGCGGTCAGAGAATAAATCACAGTCACAAGATTATCAGTGCTGTGCAGGGAAAGCCAAGATACTAAAAAAGCATGAGGTCAAACACATTCAAGGTCACACTAGTCCTTCTAAGTTGTTGAGTGACACGTGACAATGTGGACAAAAACTTGAACGTTTCTACCGCTGCTTAAGTAACTTTGTGTGAGGTACAAGGCGTACCTGGGAGCGCACGCTCCGAGGCCTCCGAGACACGGATACCTGAGTCACACGAGTGTGCGCCAGGGTACGCCGAAGCGCAAACGACCTCGCCGCCGGAGCCAGGGGCAGCCTGCCAACGTGCACTAGCGATCAGGGT
>VXBQ01017097.1:1357930-1393834 GCA_013400175.1 Phainopepla nitens | reverse complement strand
GAGCGGCGGCCGGGCACAAACGCGGGCGGCCGGCGGGCGGGCGCTCCTTGCCGAGCAGCGCGTCGGGCGGTGCCCAGGGTCCTGCCCGTCTCGCCGCCTCCCCGCCGCACGCATGAAGCTCATAGTGCCCAAGAAACACTGTGAGTAACGCCGGGCCGCCGGGGGCCACCGCCGCGCTCTGGAGCGTGGGAATGCTCCGCGGGCTTAGTGTGTGCTCCTTCCCGAACGTTGCTAGAATGAAGGAGAAAGCGAATCTGGGAACCCGGAGCAAGTTATTCTGACTGGCGGGGGAAAATTATTTGTAAACAGCTTTAATTTGTAATATGCTTCTCATTTAGAAGGTGTTTGTGAACTGGTTGTCTGTTTCAGGTTTGGCTTTAGGGTTGAGACTTAAACGTGTCCTGTTTGTTAATTCTGTATTCCCTTAATTCTCTATGGTTCATTGATTAATAAAAAGTCTTGCTTGCTTGTAGGTATGGAGGTATTGAATAATTCCATGGTAAACTCTGCAAGTGAAACAATTTAGGGGAAAAAGTACTCCGTTTCTTTTCACTCTCACTTTGCTAGCCCTTCACATAAACCCACAAATGTTTGCTTCTTTGTTACAAGTTCAGCGTGTTCCAAAGGGGTAATAGGGATAGTCAGGATCGCAGCTGCCTGCTGCCAAGACTACAGATGTTTCTACTCAATAGGAAGTAGTGTCCATTCAGCTACTCTGGGTTTTGGGTTTTTTCCTTTGTTTTGAAGTGAATATTTGAAAAACTTTTCTGGTTAAACAGAACAAAATATTCTGAAACAGCCTTGAAAAGCTGTACCTTTCACAGGACTGTGTATTAACCAGTGCCTTTTCTGGCTTTTTCAATGCTTTTGGTGAGCTACTCATGCCACTTTCCCTTAGAATGTTCTCTGACTGATTAATCATGTAGTGCTTACAGTACCTGCTGATAGTTAATTTAGTCCTCTGTCAAATTTAACCTATCAGTTACCAAGTCGTTCTCTGTCACTAACTGTTTTTGTAGTCTTCGTCCTGCTTCACATTTTCTTCATGAACAAAACCTGCAGAACTTGGACTGGCTTACATTTGGATTTGGTGTGACTAAGACAAGTCAGCACTTGCATATCAAACTCTCCATAATAATAAAAACTATTTTGAAGCAAAGAATGAAGCTTTTAGGGATTCATGTAATCACTTGATTAAGAAAGAATGAGGGCTTTGGAATTTCCATCTTGTCTTGAGGGGAAAAAAGAACCCATCAGAGTAAAAAGCATAGATGACTGACTATATTGCCCAAGATGCATGACAAATGAATTTTCAGGTGTGGAGTTTTAGTGAAATGAGACTTTAATGAAAACAGCAGCTGAGGGAAGTGCTTTGTAGAACTATTTTGTGGGCAGTTTATTTGCTGATTAAAATGCATGAATGCTTGCTGATATGCTTTTTAACATATATAGTTTATTTTGTACAAGAAAAAGTTTGAGATTTAGTATTAGTCATACAGGAAATAATGACAGCACATTATCACCACCGTAAAAAGTTCATTACATTATTACTCAAATTGTCCTGGTACTGCATACCTTTCCACTGCATCCTCCTCTAGTAAATACTCCACAGTACCATTTTTACTGGTTTGTTTGATGCTTTTAATCCTGGCCTTTGCAGACGTTAGTTCTTTTCTTAAGGACAGATTGCAACATGCAGTGTAGTTGCCACATGGGATGTGAGACCAGTATTGATTGCAGGGTTTGCTTTATGTGGTGGTGAAGATAATGAGATAATTGGCATCTCCCAATATTTTAACAAATGAAACCTGTTTTTCTGCAGCAGTTATTCCTTTAAACCCTTATTTTCTTGATTGTTTTCACTTTCTGACAAAGTGAGGTAGAATTCCGTGTTGGCAAGTCTTTTTCCCCTCTCAGAGGGGAAGCTTCCCTGTGAAATCAGTGTGCTTTGCTGATAAGCCTGTGGTGAGAGAGAACTCGCCTAGAACAGCCTCTGCTGGGAATCCTGTCTTTGCTTTCTTTTTTCTTAGTTTAACTAGATGGGTTGTCAGGGATATTAGGCTTGTGTCAGTTTTCTTTTTCTTCAGAAATCAGTTTGTGGTAATATAACTACATTTGTGTGGATGGTCACACCTGTTTAACAGAAAAGCTCTCTGCTTTTGGCTTTGAACTTTTTGTGGGGTTGGTTGTAACTTTTGGGTTTTGTCTGTTTGTTTTTCTGATGAGGAGGAAGACATTCAATAAGCCCTGGCTACCAAAGGTGAACTGGAAGGCTTCACCTGATATGTGTGCATGATTTAGCTTTATCTATTTACAGTTTGAGGAAACTTTAATTGCTAAGCAGATATAATTAATTTTTGAGCTACGTATTCTAGTTTCATTCAAAGAAAAAAATGCTTCTGTTTTATTTCTTTTTATAACTGTAAAACAGGAAGGAAGTAATTGAAAAATATGTGTAAGCTATTATCCCTTTATTTTTAAAATAAAAATCATCTTTCAGAAGCTGTAAGAATACTATGCCATGTTATGTGTGTGTTGTTTTGATTTTTTTTCCCCTGTTACTGTTTTGGGCTCTCTCATCTCTTCTGGACCCAATTAACGCAGGAAGTTCCTAGCTCATCAAAGTGTCAAGTAGTGAATGCAAATGAAATGTAAATGAAGTAATAGGATTTCAACATATGTGTGTTCAGAAAGAAAAGCAACTGAAAATTAGATATTTCATCTGAGATAGTTATGACTAAGATATCAAAGTATTGATACCACCATTCAAATTATTGATAAAAAAATTGAAATGCTGTGCCTGTCTTTGAGGAAATACAGATCTTGTAAGAGAGATGTATAAGCTGAAACAGTTTTAGCAAAAGAAGGAACTGCTGCAAGCTGGTCAGGAATAAATCCTGGGCTCAGGTAGAGAGAAGAATGTTCTAACCGGCAGTATTCAAGCTATCAACTACCTCTTCCTGAATGCTGAGGAGTAAAAAGATTCAGCTAACCTTATGTGATGGTTGTTTAAATGTATGAAAAGGATTACTCTTGGTTATCTTCTTTAATGGGGGTAAATGTTACTTGATGACCCAGGAGTTCCCTCTCATTCTTGTTTCTCCTGAGCTCTTGTCTGTGAGGGGAATGTTGTGATTTGATGTTTACTTTCCACATGCCCTCCTCACATTGTGTGTTAAGCATAAGATTTTTGAAAATCCAAGGTGTTGAAATCTGAATATAATAATGCCTTGTAGGAGTAGCTTGATACTTCAGAGTTAATGAAGAAACTAGGTAAAATGTATCATGGAATTTCTTGTGAGTGAACCTTTGCCCCAGATACACAGCTGTTGGTGTGCATCAGATTACCTACTTATGCAATGCTGTAGATACCTTCTGTTTGCATTGTCGCAGGCTTCTGCAGCTAAATTTTGGGCTAATACAGATTTTTGTCTCATGATAACAAACCACTAAGTAGTTGGCACAGTTTATTAACATAAAGAGAATTAAATTTTTAAGACCATAAGTAGAGTCTTTGATTTATGCTAGACTTTTAGGAACACATGATGCATCTTGATGCTTTCTGTATTGGTTCTGTGAGACCTAAAACTAGATTTTACAGTGTTATTTTTTTTGCTTACTGCTGTATAGCAATGCAGTAGAATAGTTCTGGTTTTGCCACAGTTATAGATTCAACTGATCCAATAGGTATGTTGCATACCTACTGAAAAGAGTAGAAATCAGCTCATAAGCCTTATCAGACAATTTTAATTAAGAAGTGCATTTTTTTTTTTTTACATTGTGAGAACATTTCTGCAACACATCTGGTGTCTCTACTGCTCATAGTAAATCACACAGTTTTCACTAACTGTGATCAGCCTCAGATGGGGGTGGGATGGATTTTATTTGCCCCTCCTAGCTTTCCTGGCTTTTTGTAATTCAGGGACACTTATTCAGGTTATCAATGAAATACTAGACTTCCACTTTAAAACAAACCAACAGAAAACCTCAAACACTGCTCCTCCCCTCCTTCCCGAAAAAAACCCCAAAACCCTCCACAATTTTCTCCCCATTTTCCCTCAAGTTTGTGGAAAACTTATCTACACAAACACCTTTCTTCACACCCCCTGCTTGTGGTACTGGGCTCTGTTAATTTTGGTGGTCTCTGAATTATCTTACTCTCTGTATTCACAGAGGCAGCAAACCCCAGGAGCACCTTCAGTCTGTGTGCATACTTCCATTAGCACCACATTCAGTGGCACCAGGAAAGTCGAAGTGCATAGGTACCAGCTGAGATGAATTAAATATAGATACAGAAATGAACTGATGGGTGGGTCAGTTTGTGCATTTTGATTTGGAACATACTGATAGTAACAAAAGATGCAATGAATACATTTTAAAATAATCACTGGAATACAGAATTATTGCAGAAGTGTTTCTACTCTCACTCCAGTTGTGCAGAAGTTATATTAATTTCATTGTGACTTGTTAGAAACTTTGAGACTTATTTTTTTTTCTTAATTGGTCAGCCAGTCAAGATGATTGCTGAATTATTGCAAGTAATTCCAACAGAGAGCTGGTGTTGGAGGTTGAGAAGAAAACTAAGCTGTTTTTCTGCATAACTGAAATATCTGGTTTTGTTGTCTGATCTTGGGCTCTTTATATGTGCTGAAGAAAACTGCTGGTGTTCTAAAAGGGAAGTTCCTTTCTTTCTGCAGCAGTCCATTTGGCTCACAACAAAATGAAAGGAACTTAGATTCACAGAGAGAATAAACTAAAAAAAAAAAAGTATCCTGGTATTTCTGCTCACTTTATAAATGTGAGCATTATGTATAGCTATCCCAAGAATTATGCAGAGTTGAAGAAACTTCATAGTTGTTTTCTACAGTACTTATTCTTTGTGAATTATTTGGTTATAACTCCTTAAAATGTAAAGATACAAAATGAAATGTCTTGGCAGTCATTTATGAATAGCTCTCTGCTGTTAGTG
Source organism: Phainopepla nitens (assembly GCA_013400175.1). Taxonomy (NCBI): domain Eukaryota; kingdom Metazoa; phylum Chordata; class Aves; order Passeriformes; family Bombycillidae; genus Phainopepla; species Phainopepla nitens. The sequence goes on along the minus strand of VXBQ01017097.1, from coordinate 1,388,865 downwards.
CTTACTTTAACACTTTTGTTGCTGGGCTTGTTTCATAGGAAGATGGACACTTCTTGCCTCTCTTAAAGATGAAATCTGCACTATGGCTTTAAAACAAATGTTGGTGCAGTTAGAGCATAGCAGGTTTTATGCCCTTCGTGAACAGTAGTGGAAATTGGCTTGTACTTAGCTACAGGCTGGCTCAGTATTGCATAGTCCAGCCATGCTGCTTTTAAAATTAAACTTCCTACTTGCATAGTTAAGATACATCTAGGAGGAGACTTACTGTTCCAGTGGGACAGGTAATTGAAGTTCTCAGTAGCTTTAATAAAGATTTGTGTAAATCACTAATGGGATTGGCATCCTGAGCTCCACTGCATTGGAATGTTGTGCAGTGTGGACCAGACAGCTTTCACATAAATATTTACCTTGTATTTTCACAAGTGTTTGAGTTGCAGGTTAGTCTATAATGTATTTTTCTCTTTAAAATAAAGCATGTTTTAAAAACACTTGTTTTGAATTCTTCCCATTTCAAGGAACTCTCATGTAGCTTCCCAAACCTCAAATTAGGCATAATTTCAGGGTCTTGGCGCAGCTTTTACAGCATGGGAAAAAATTAGACCTTACAACAGATAACAGCTACTTCATTGGAGTTTATGCATTATGCCTGCCTTGCCCGTGGGGAGCTGGGAGGAGAAACCGATGATTCAACTACTTGGCATACAGCAGTGGAGTGAAATAACTGTTTTAAATGTCTGGCATTTAAGGATTGGTTTGGACAGAGAGAGCATATTAAAAATTGGGGGATTTAGACTTTCAAATTATTCAGCCAGATGATGCTGACACACTTGTGGTAAGAAAAAAAGGACTCTAAGCCTCTTTCAGCCTGAAGCTGAGTAACTTAATAGTGATCTGTGATCACATGAGGAAGGACAGTGTGATAAGTACCTCCTATGCTTATTAAAGTGTTTGCCCCAAGTTGTTTATTTTTAGGTTCACTGGCAGAAAAATCAGCTATGCATATGGTATTTATGGTTTTAAGTTTGTATCAACACTAAGTTGAGATGCCCTAGTTGGTAGAAACATTTTTCTAGCAAGCCCGCCTGATTCTCCCTAAAAAGCGGGAAGGTGACTGTGTGACTGCTATTTTAGAAGTGTCTTTGATGTTAATTGTATACTCAGTACTTTTAATATAATTTTTCTGAGAAACATTGCTAGCTCCCTCCATCTGCATTGCCTGTGGATAGATTTTGTATTCTCAATTCTTACTGCTTCATAAAGTTACCTGGCTTACTATTTAAAATGTATGCATATATATATATATATATACATATACATACATATATGAAGTGGAGCAGGTAGACCATCTTGATTTTGTTACTGTCTTCTGCTGGATGTATCCATAGTCCTTTTTTCCTGCTATTAACAAAACAAAGATTTTGGAGGAACTAGGCCAGCTGTGGCAAGCTGAGAAGCAAACAGTGGCATTTCTTATATAATTATGTGGCAGACTAACACATATACCAGCAAAGGGAGTCTACACTCAAAGCACGGGTCTGTCAGTGGTAAATACTGAATATAAGCCAGCTCACTTTTGGCTAGTATATACAAGTGTTGCAGTCCAACAAAGCTGCTGGTTCTGGTGGGTTGGAGTCTGGAGGCCTCCAGCATAATGGGAGCTCTGTATTGCTGCTCTGCAGACACAGCCTTGTGACCGTGGAAATTCTGACTGAGCTTGGAAAGGCAATTGTAGATGTTGCACAGCGGGAATGTGACTTGAGAAATCTTGTTCTCCTGTTTGTCTGGTTGTTTCTTCCTCCTCCTCATCACCTTAGTTCTTCGCAGAATTGGAGCCAATTGGGTGAAACACCATTTCATTTCATTTCTCACCCACTAGTGCTGATTGGGTGAAATGCACTAAATGTGCTCTGTCAAGAGGTGGTGACTGAAGAGTAAAATCATTTCCTGGGGAAAAAATGTTTTCATTTTATTAAAACCTGGTTCTTCAGAGAAGAATATTTTGAGATTTTCTTTATTCTTTTTCTTAACTGAGGCTTTATGAAAGCTTAACCTAGAAATGTGTTTGAAGCATATGAATTGGATGTAAGTGGCCCTCAGTTCTCAGGAGTACATACTGCTACTGTGACTGTGCTGAATTGTTCAGCAAATGATTTAAGTGATTTGTCTAGCCTGGATATTTATAGTGACCTTCTCTTTTTTCCTCCCTCAACCCTTTGTTCTTAGCGTTCCCGTGGTTTGGAATGGATATCGGTGGAACGTTGGTTAAGCTGGTCTACTTTGAACCTAAGGACATTACTGCAGAGGAGGAACAGGAGGAGGTTGAAAACCTGAAAAGCATTAGGAAATACTTGACCTCCAATACAGCCTATGGTAAAACTGGCATTCGCGATGTCCACCTGGAACTGAAAAATTTGACTATGTGTGGACGCAAAGGAAACCTGCACTTCATCCGCTTTCCCAGCTGTGCCATGCACAGGTTCATACAGATGGGGAGTGAAAAGAACTTCTCCAGTTTGCACACTACGCTCTGTGCCACGGGAGGTGGAGCTTACAAGTTTGAGGAGGACTTTAGAACGGTACGTGAACAGTTGACAGGGGTTCAGTGGGAAGAGCTTTAGGAAAACATCATGAGAAAGAACCTGTCTATTAAAACTTGCTGGGAAAATAACTTTTTTTTAGTCCATCCTAACTGACTAGGAGCAGCAGAATCAAATCACATTTGTAAATTGGTGACGTTGCTGAGAACATGGAAGGAGAGGAGGGAAGGGTGTTCTACTTGCTGGGTAGTCTATGAAGTTTTGCTGTGCATGATGTTTCTAGTAAATGTGGAGTTTTTTTAGAGTACAGCTGTGATGATCAGATGCTTCATAATCATCCAAGGGTATGTTATGACAACCTAGAAGCCTGACACTATAGGTACTTGCAAACTGGTTATCTATTGGAATCCAGATATGGAACCATACAGGTTGGAGATTTCATTCAGGTTCCTTTCCTTTGTATTAACCTTCAAACAGACTGAAGTCAAGAGTCTGGAAGACAAACCATGGAGCTTGGGGGAGGAAACTGTGTGGGAGCTACCTTTTGATTTCAATTCTGTGAGTGTGCCATTTAAAGAAAGGCAGTTCATGAGATGAGTAGGTCTCAGATCCCTGAGGACTTAAAAATAGCTTTTGCAGGGAACTCCAGAAGCTGATATAAATGTGAAGTTTTGCACTAGAGTACTCTTCAAAAATCACTTGTGGTGCAGAAGCGTGGAAGAGCTGTTGTACAAACTGTGTTGAAGAGAAAAAGCTTCAGGCGGCGGTTGTCTGTTGAGTATCCATCTGTATTAGGACATATCTTCATTTATTTTCTGTAAAAAAGAGACTAATCTGATTGTCCCAGAACAGTGTCACTAAGAATAATGTGAATGATTTACTTGACTGGTGGGTCTGGCACTTCTGTCCCTAACTTTTGACCTGATCTTGAGGCTGAGGGATGGCTGCTGTGTATGGTAGGTTACAGCTGCTTTTCTGTCTCTGCTTCAATCCGGGGAGCTCTCATGCTGAATCACCAGCTGCTGTTGACTGCAGTCCTTGGCTCTGTGTGCTTCATTTTTAACTCCAGGCATCCATCCATTCCTGCTGTACAAGAGATTTTTCCTTTGTCAATACTCTCTATCATCAATATCCTCTCACACCAGGCAACTAGGATTCTAAGGGGGAAAAAGAATGCTGTAAGAGCTCAACATGAATTCCAGCTGTTAGAATGTTGTGCAGTCACTTTCAGTGAATATTAGACTGTTTCCATGTCCAAGGAAGGACTATCAAGTTTCTCAGCTGGTGTAGTAGTCCACCACTAGTGCTAGATTTCTTGTCTTTTAGGCTGATTGCAAGTCCCTTACAAGTTAGTCTACTGATGATTTAAGTCCTCAGAAACTTGTTTGCCTCAAATTGTGTGAGGATTGTGTTGGCACCACAGTAGGAGGTGAGTTTTAGTTCCAGTCAGTGTGGCGTCAGTTTAGGTGGTTTTGAGTATCTTTTCATGTGTCCTGGGAATGATTCAGGCCACATTCTTTAGGAGCAATGGGAGATCACTTCAAGACTTTCTGAAGAGGCTGACTATCCCCTTGGAATGGTCAGGCCCCCCAAATTCATTCTTCCAGCATCACATAATAACAGCTACAGTTGCTTAGCAAGGCAATTCGTGTCCCTCGCTCCACAGCTGTGGAACTGAACTGGAAGGTATCTGGTGGTTCTCACAGCTGAGCATTTCTCTCTAGTTTTGGCCTTACAGGCTGTAAATATGCAATCTGTGGTGAGGGATCAGTCCTGTCTCAGCTGCAGTGTAGTCAATATAGCAGGGGAAGCCATAGCTGGAGGAGTGGGGGCTGTTTTGCTAGCTATTGAACAAAATGACTGGTGGACTTAGGCATGAAATTCCACATCTCTGCAGTGTTGTTAACATCCTGCGTGCTACAACACTTGTAGGTATTTTAAGACAAACCCTATAAAGGCTGACAGGGGAGTTTTCTAGGGTAAAGCAATCAGTGAAGTGCACTCCCACTAACGTGAGTGCTTTGGACACCTTTTACAGTTATCCAGTTCCATAGCTTCCTTTATAGCAGGTATTTCTTGGCTCAAACTGTAAAATCCATAGAGAATTACAGAAGCAGACTATTATCTACTACATGGAAGTTTGCTTGCCTAATCTCTCTCAAAGGGCAGTGTTCTGGGTACTGGCACTTAAATTGTCACACTTCATTAGCCATGGTAACAGCAGCTGGCTGTCAGGTGTTCTGCTGTGTATAAATTAACACAGGACAACAGCTTCAGGACTGTTCTGTCAAAGCTCTGAAATACCTGTTTCAAGTATTTAACGCTAATGCACCCCTAGAAGGAGAGAATATATGCCAAGTCTAAATCCTGCTATTGCAGGATTCAGTATTGTAAAATGCCTTATATGAAGGAGACTTTAAATCTTCCTGCCTGTTACTTAGAAGTAGTGTGAAAAAACTAAGGTATGTTTGTGAATGTTGTTATTTTCATTAAAAAATGTTTCTAAATGCTAGCAAACTCATTTGATCTAGCTAACATGCTTTTGTTCTAGGCCTTTATTTTCCTGTGTATTTGTTTTTAAGTTACTTGTCTTTCACAGTATTTCTCAATGTGACTGTAAGATTGCATAGATTTAGGACAAAAGATGCAATATATTGCAAAACAACATTGAAATGTCAAGGGAGGAAGCCGCCTAAGATTATAGAAGCTTTTTCTCCTTAAAATAGAGAGGCAAAATGTTGTTACTTGCCTCTGCTCCTTTGTCTGGTTCTGAATCCCTAAATGAATTGAATTGGTTTTATCTAGGCATCTCTGTTGCTTTTGTGTATTAAAAATAACATAAAATAGTGAGACATATTCTGTTTACCTTAAGACTGTGTTTTTTTTCTTATAAAAAGGCGACTAAATCTACAAAGCTACCCAGGTTTAGCTATTTCACCTCCCTCATATGATCTGCAGTGTTGAAGGGGTGGATACCAGAAGAAGTCTCTATGGTCTACTTGCTGATTGCTGGCAGTTTGTTGCATCTTTTGTCAGTCAGTAGCTTGTGACTCATTCTGAAGATCTGAGTGCTTCCCCTAGAAGTAGGAGAATTGACTCTATTCATTAAACTAGACCACAGAAATAATTTTACCAACCATATGGTTATACTTAGTGTTCATTGAAGAGACCATCAGTAAGTAATTCACCAGCCTAGGGGGTTTTTTCTTGCGTTTTTGTTCTTTTTTTTACCTCCTCTCTGAATGACTGAATGATCTTAATGGCTGGCTGTCTTTATTTTCAGGTAACAGTGGCGTTAAGGCATGGATGAATCTGCCTAATTCTGATAATCCTTCCTCCTTTCCCCTGCTATGTACTGTCACTTCACATATTCTGTAAATGCTCAAGTAACCACTACTGTAAAAGTAAGGAGTACTTAGACTCCTTTGTGAGAATAATCTCTCTGTGCTCTGCGACTGCTCCATGATAGCACAAGCACATTACTTGCACAGATGTTTGCTGTTAATGTAACAAGGAATAAATTTTTAGGCTGCCACGCAGTTTTGTAAAGCAACTCAATGTAAAGGTTGGGCAGGATGAGGGGAGGAAGTTCTATTCAGACTTTTGATTAGAACCTGCTCTATTATAAAATTTCTGTTGTTTGCAGTGGCTCAAAGATGAGATCTCTGTATTCCTTTGTTGAACAGACACCTGCAGAACCTGACTTGTCTTAATAGAAATCTTACTGCTGTGTTCAGTGGGAACAGCATCTGTGCTAAAAACCCCCAATCACTTAATCAAGAACATTTGGGACAGGGGGAGAAGGAAGTCTCTTACCAACACAGATTCAAACTCAGGCCTTGACCTTCCCATAAAGGAAAATGCTTTAAAAGTGAGCTTGGCTGTTGGATAGTGATTTTCTTGTGCCAGTTATTAGCTAATTCTAAGGCTTGACTTTGTGGTATGAGCTGAATGCCTGCTGATGACTTAGACTGTGTTCATCTTAAAACAAACTCAGTGTCCTGTGTTGTAGGATGAGTAAGCTGTGTAACTCTTTTGCAGTTAGTGTGAGACACTCAAAAATCTTCTTGCTGAGGAGGCTGGAGGCAGCTGCTCAGGCTGAGCCGGAGTTGAAAGTGTCATCCAGAGGATTGGTAAAGTAACCTCTTCAGAGGGAATGGAGGGAGACAATGTGTGTCTCTTCCCTGCCAAGAGAGAGGAGAGATCTTTACAGCTCACTGTGCAAGAGGGCAGAGTTCTGCACAGGATTCCTGATGAGTGCTTTTTTTGCCCAAAGCTGATATGGAGTGAATCTTCTGCCTCAGTGACTGTTGGACTTGCAGTTTATTGGCATTAGACTTTGTCTTGTTTGAATGTGAATGGCTGTTTTCAGCTCCATAAAGTAGCAGGGTTAGAGGTTATAGTGAAGGTAATCAAAATATAAATAAAGCAAAATCTTGATGAAAGTTGAAGAGAAATAATGGGAGAGAGATGGAAGGAAAAGGTAGATTGTGAGCTATTCTAAGAAATAAAAACTGGAGCAATGCCCAGCAGATATAAAAGCCAGAGTGATACAGTAAATGAGGCTGTTGTAATTGATAATTAAAAACTTGCAACATATTAAGTTCTTAACAGTTTTTTAAAGAAAAAAACATCATAATTCTCATTGAAAGTCCAAGTGAAAAATGAACTTGCAACTGCATCTAGGTTCAGACTTTCCTGTGTTCACCAGAATACAGTAAAAGAGGGTGAAATGTTCATGAGCTGGAGCTTCATTGAAAATGTGTCTGCACACCAGTGGTGATACATTAGACTTCAACCCTAGTGCAATATGTCATGCCTGCTCTCACCTCACTTCTAGAGGACTGGGCTGTTTCGTGTTTACCGTGCTGAAAGGGACGTATTTGCTCATCCATCATAAGAAGCAAATGGGAGCCAAGTCTTTGACTTATGTGCTTCCATATTTGAATGCAGAAACAAGGTGGTACCATGTTTTTTGTTTTTGTACTGCTTGGTACTTGAATACAGCTAGTTTTTTTTTTTCATGTAATGCACACTATTCAAAAATCAAACAAACCAAACAAGAAAGAAATCAAAATCTAAATTTCAATAGATAGCACAATTTTCCAGCACTTCTTGCAAGAGTACAAGAGATGTTTTTTCATTCTCCTTGGAATATCATCTGTACAAAGTGACAACAGACTTTTTGTATTCTTGAAATCAGCTGTGTTTCAGGAGTTTGTTGCTAAGGTCATAAGGGGAAATGTTGGCTACTTTCTCTTGGAGTGTTGCACCTGCTTGCAAGCATGGTAAAAGTCTTAAGTCACTCCTTTTGATGGTCCTGGAGAGTTTCTCCTGGAGAGTTTCTTGAGGTCTAAAGAGTTTTGTTTCCTTCCCTAGTATTTAAAAAGCAGTCTTTAAAAAAAAAAAAAAGAGGAATAACTACAGTCTGGCTATAATGCAGAAAAATTATTCTTTAAAAAAATGTACATGTGATTTCCCTGTAATCATCATAAATTTTCCCTCCAGGGTCCTGGACACTGCTTTTTTCTGCAATTGTTCTTCTCATAGCACAACTTTCTGACAGAACCTCTAAAGAGGCACTGTGATGAATATAGTTACAGGAGTGCAGAGTAGGGTAAGTTGAGCATTTTGCTGTCTGCCTTCACGTTAGGAATTGTAAAGGACTGGAAAATACCTGCAAAGGCATTTTGTAAACGTTATAGGAAAAACATCCAATTAATAAAATGTGCTTCTAGACAAACAGCTTCCATTTTTTATGCGTACTTGCACATAAACTTTGGTTCCTCTAAGGAGAAGAGGTTTGAACAGCTGAAAGTTGAGGGTGAGTAGAGTGTGGTAGGTCAGGTGATGGCAGCAGGAAGAAATGTTTGCCTGCTTGTAAATTAGTTACAACGGTTACAGGTACATCTATTCTGCAATGCAGTTTTGCTGCTTTGAGACATTATGAGCAAAACCACAGTTGTATATGCAGGGAAAGGGACTGAATTGTGACCGTGATGGCTCTATCGTGGCTTCTTGTACAAGATTGGGTTACTACATTTCTTGAAACTTTGCCCTAATTTCTGTTTGGAAATAAGAACAGTGGTGGCTCAGTAAGCTATTTGGAGCCTTGGGTGTCCGGTGGCTGCAGAGCTTTTGGTTCTCGGAAGGAACATGGATTGACATAGAATACTGATGCCTGTCTTGATTATTCCAAAAATCAAAACCAGACTGCTGCAACAACACAGGAAAATAGTTTTTCAGTCTGCTGTGAATATCATACATGAAAGAAAGCAGTAATAGGACTTTTCTGCTTACGGTATATCAACTGTTAAATACAGCACAGAGCTATAAAAAGCAGAACAAGTTTAGTGTGTCTTTTATACATGGAGGGCTGGACCTAATAAAACATCTGTGTGTAGTGCTTGAGAAAGAACCTGATTAGTTTCTCTTGTTCTGTTCTTGCAGAATTGGTGAGGTGACTGGAGAGTTTGTAGAATCAAGGGCCTTGTCTGTGGTTTTGTGCTGATGTCAGAAGCGTTCTACTCTCATTTGTATTACTTGTTTGTGTCTTGCAAGGTCTCTGGCTAGTGCTTACCTGTTTGTAAAAGAGTAGCATAGATTAGACAAAAGCCGCTTGTGGCTGGGTATTTGGCTTACATTAGAGTAGAGGCTTGGACAGTAGAGGCCATAAACTTGCTAATGACTCTTTGTACAACAGCTCCTGGTTGGCAGCACATTTGTGCATTTGTGTTTGGTCGTGCTGCATCCAACTTACACACCGAGATGAGGAAACTGACACTGTACAGCACTTAACCTACGGAAAGATCATTGGTAGTACAGAATATTTCCTTATGTCATCCAAGTATGTGCAATGTTTGTTGAACAAAATAAATCCTATATAAGGAGTGATGACTTAGTGGACTCTATGCAATGTTCATTGTGATAAAGAGTGCATGAAGGGTTTATTATGTTGATACCTTGCATCATACCTTGTTTTGTGTATATCTTAGAGCTTTTCCTCTTGATTTAATAGTTAGATTAAATCCAAGATATTTGCAAAGTAGCCTTAAGAATTTTATAACATTTCTTGAAAAGCTTTTTCTTATGAATTATGCTTATCTTTGTATTTTCTAGCTAAACGGTTCAAATTTTTTATGCTGCATTTCTCTAATTTTGATTTGTGTAGCAATGTGATAACCAAAAAAACCAAAACAAACAAAGTGAGGGGATTGCAGAAGTTGCAAGAGGAAATAGAGGAAATACAGAAACAAAAGGAAATTATTTCCACCTCTCTCGCTTGTCCTGTGAATAACTGGATCTATATTGAGGTCTTTGAGACTGCTGGTTTGGAGTCTTTTTGGTCTTATTTCTTTTCCTTGGTTACAGGATTTGAGGAGTGGCAAGTAAAACAAAAGGACAGACCCAGAGAGTGGGATGGCTTTCACTTGTGGGAAGTTAGAGCTGTGTACAAGTAGAGCGAAGACTTAACAGGGGAGATTTAAATAGCTTAAAAGAATGTAACCTATTGACCATGCCTGTTCCACAGAAATATCTTCCCTCTCTATAGTGACTTAATATAGCTTCCAGAATTAAAAATAGGACATAGTTACCCATGCAAATCTTCTCCATTAGCTGTTATAAAAACATCCTGCACTGTGCAAATGCTGGAGAACCAGCTGTGTACTGTATAACTCCATTGTACTCTGTTGCCTTTTTTTTTTTTTTTGCTAGAAAGTAGAGTTAGGCGTGACCTGCTTTGCATGCATGAGGATGAAAATGACCTCAGGATTTGGATGGGCAACTTTATGGGGATTTTTTGCCCTCTCCTCTGCCTAGAAATGGAAAGGAGACTTTCTATAGTTGGTCAGTGTATCCTATTTTGAGAAAGGGATGTTATTTCTAATTCTAGTGAATAGAATGCTATGGCAAGTAGACATGTCTGTTGAAGTACAGTCATGGTGACCTGTGAGATCTCAGAGGGAATGTCTTTTGTCAGCTTTTGTTACTGGTTGTCTGCCTGCTCTTTAAGCTGGGGGCATGAGCCTGACAATCTTTTTGTTTGGATTTTTTATATGGTTTTTCACCAAACATAGGCGTTATGCCTCTGTTTTTCATGAGGCATTTTTAAAGTGCTCATCATAATTTAAAAAAAATAACCAGAATAACTAGTGACATGTACATAAAAAGAAAATCCACTGTATATTTAATTCATATTAACATGACATGCACATCTTAACGCTTCTATTGAAAATTTCATTAAATTGCTGAGAAATGTACTTGGATGATGAGCTAAAGTACTTTGCATCCTGAGGAATGCTGCTGTGTAGGCATGTGTCTGATGCTGCCCAAAAGCTGCAGAACACAGCTCATCTTGGCCTGGGGATGAGGGGAAAGACGTTTATTGTGTCAGAATACTAAGGAGGATAAATACTTCCTGCTTGCAGAGCCCAGAATGTCTCAATGGCAAAGGAACTAGATAGCATTACTGCACAGCACATCATTGTTTTGGGAGGTACCAGTTGTCAGGCAGATAGTGAATTTTTATTTCAGACTTCGTGCTTAGATCTTTGTACTGCTTAAATAGCATAATGTGTTGCTATTAAAGTGATCGAAGTGCTTCGGTGGAGCATTTTGTCCTTCTCACTTTTGTATTATACTAGGAAATATGTGTTTCTTAATTTCTTGTTATTCTTTTACAGATGGCTGATCTACAGCTCTATAAACTGGATGAATTGGACTGTTTGATCCAGGGCCTCCTTTATGTTGATTCTGTTGGTTTCAATGGCCAACCAGAGTGCTATTATTTTGAAAATCCTACAGATCCTGAACAGTGCCAGAAAAAGCCTTACTGCCTTGATAATCCATATCCTATGCTGCTGGTTAACATAGGCTCAGGGGTCAGCATCCTAGCTGTGTATTCGAAGGACAATTATAAAAGAGTTACAGGATCCAGGTAAACTTCATTTTGCTTCTTTGAATTGTTTTCTTTTCTCCTTCACAACTGAACAGGTGGAATTAAAGAGTGTGATCAGTAGCTACAGCTCCAAATTGTGCATGTATTGCCATTTCTTTTAAAAGCCCACCAGTAGCAAGGCTGAAAATATCCTAGGATACCTTCAGACAAGGGATTTGTGTCAGGGCAATCATTGATCTGTTCAACTTTAGATCTGCCTTACTCTCTTGTTGGTGTTCTTACCTATTTCGCATCTCTTGCTGTGGATTGCCAAAATAAAACTGTCCCTGCAAATCTTCTCTCCCCTGCACTTTGCTCTTTGGTGCATGGCACATATTAAAATTTCTCCTGTACATTGCATATGACGTGCATATATGTCTTCTGTTGCCTTACCTAGGTCATACCTTGGCCACAGCCATGAACCATTTCTCTATATGCAGTACAGATGGACACAAGTTCAGTGGAAGGCATTGGATTTCTTGCAGTTCTGGGTCTTTTTCAAGCAGAGAGATTTTGGCATTTTTGGTAGATGATACTAATCCCTTCCAATATGGAAGGAAAAACATCACTACAGTATGTTGTTGACTTGTTACAGATGATGAAATCAATACCGTCTTGTGGCTGCTGTGCAGAGCTTTCTACTGTTCAGATACTGAGAATATTACAGTGCCACGAGATGTGTTCTGAAGAACCCAATAATCCAAGAGCATGGATTAAATAGTGTTCCTATCTGACCTCCTGTGCTTTTTCATGAAGTGCAAGTGTGGTGTCTCACTGATCACCTTGTTTTCAGTGGCTCCAGTGCTGTGACTACAGTCACTGCAAATGCACTTTGTCAGTGGCCGAGAAAGAATGAGGACAGATGTAGAGATTAGTGTGTTCAAGTTCTTGTCTGTAAGACTGAAAAGTCCAAAGTAGAACTTTAATGGGTTAGCAATGTGTTATGCACAGTTAAATACTCCCTGCTAAATTTATGCAGTCAGTAAATATTGTACTTGAGCCTTTACAAAATATTCAAGTAAGTGCTCCTTGCTCAAGAGTTCTTGCAGGGAAAGAACATTCGAGGCTGATGCTGGGCTTGCTTTGAAAAGGAGCCAACCAGACTGCTTCCTGCCACTGGCTTGGAGAACAAGATCTGTCTTGGCTGCCAGCCCTTACAGATTTACCTTTGTTCACTGTTCATTCTTTTCTCACTCATTTGAGTGCTCTGCTGGCTAATTACTCTTGTGCAGAAAACTACAGTTAAAGTGCTACAAATAGTGAAAAGGTATCTGTGAGGTTGGATTGGATTTTATTCTTGGCTAAGTCTTTAGTGTAAGTTCTCCTATCTAAGGATTAAAGACTCAAGTCTAGTTCAGTTAAAACCACACTGGATGCCACTTGTGTTGAACTGGAACTCAATGTAGAGGGTCTGTGTTCACTCCTGAGGGAGGAGTTGCGAGATGCAGTTGGCACCTGTGTACAGCATGTTGTAAATGGCAGTCTGAAGGGCTGTGGTTAAAAGCTGCTGGTCTGAAGGCACTCTGCTTTTCCAGCCTTGGAGGAGGAACGTTCCTGGGCCTGTGCTGTTTGCTCACTGGCTGCGAGACGTTTGAGGAAGCGCTGGAAATGGCCGCGAAAGGAGACAGCACCAATGTGGATAAGCTGGTGAAAGACATTTATGGAGGAGACTATGAGCGGTTTGGCCTTCAAGGATCTGCTGTAGCATCAAGGTATGTGGTAACTGAGCTGTTTGTAAGCAGTCCCTTGGGAAACTTCCTGTGCATGCTAAACTGAGCACTTAATCTCTGGACTATGGACTGTGTCCTTGTGGAAATGTCACTCAGTTTATCATGGGCTTTGTCCTTAGATCTTTCACCTACTTCTTGCTCCTTTTTTTTTTAAAAACAGGTGTAAGCAATGCATGATGCAGTTTGCTTCCATTTAAATTACAGTTATTTTGGAAGTGTCCTTATTCATTGTTCTGCCTTTCTTATGAGATCCCTTTTCACATTTCGAAACTGTCACAAATTAATGGTTATCAAATCCAAGCAAAGCTTGCTGAATGATAAAATTTTAAGGGCTTTTATCTCTCCTGAACATCTCATGTTAAAAAACATGATCTTTCTCATACAGTTTTGGTCATATGATGAGTAAAGAAAAGAGAGATTCCATCAGTAAAGAGGACTTGGCCAGAGCTACTTTGGTCACCATCACCAACAACATAGGTTCTATTGCTCGCATGTGTGCACTGAATGAGGTAAGTTACTTACAAGGAGCTTAAAACCTGTAGAAACAACACAGTGAGATGATCAGGGTGCAAAAATGCAAATTGGTGACATAGTAGGAGTGTCACTGGCCTTGGTAAATATGCATATATTTAATGTCATGTCATAACTCTAGTCGCTTGTTATGCATATGCTTAGATGCAAAGTGTAAGGCTGTTCAAGCTTCAAAGCTGAGGAAGAGGGGAGAAAAATTGTCTGTAAAGATCTGAGGCACTGAGCTTCAGCCTGGAGTGTTCAGTTCTCAAGCTGTAATACGTAGATATTAACATGTTTGTAATACTAATTATTACTCTCTTGCTTTTTGGTTATTTACAGGTTTTACTATAGCGTGACAGAATTTATTTTGAATATTATTTTGCTTGGATTGTTTTCATAGCAGGATGAGTTCAAATTGTGCATTTTCTTAAATGTTTGGATAGATGGGAGTTCCATTGCATTGTGTCAGAAAAAAGAAAAATGCAGTTCATTTTCCTGCCTCAAACTCCTATCAGATGTTTATTACATTCTTTTGATTAGGCATGATGAATAGGGATGGACTGTTCAGCCATACACTACAGCTTACAGCAGTTAAAAAAAAAACAAACACGAAAAACCCCACCAAAAACCCAAACATTTTGGCCCTTGCTTTTATCTGCAGATTGGGTCCTTTACAATTATGTGGTAGCTAATTCCTTTTCTCTGCTCAGAGCACATAATGAACTTATATAATTTTTTTTAATACATAGGTGTTTTAGCTGCACAGCATTCTGTTGGTAGAAAAAATTGCTGCTGCTTTTATATTTTTAATCAACAACACACACAGCCAGAAGAATTGAACAAAACAAACCCAGGAAACTCACCAAACTGCCATCTAATTACTTTATTACATCCTATCTAGCTTATGGCTTTATCAGAAATAGTAAATAATTAATCATTAGTGCTTTTGGTGGGTATGGTTTTGATTTGATTTTTAATCAACCTTTGCCACATCTCCCTCTTGGTCTTTCAAGACAAAAGGTCCTAATACTTAGTCTGCTTGCCTAAAAAAAGAGAAGACACTCTCATGCGCTGCTTAGTTTTGTCTTTTTTATCTTTTTATGGTTGTAATTTTAAGATTGAATTATCAGATCTTCATATGGTATTCAGAGTGTGGTTGCTCAATGAATTTATGTGATGGCGTGTTGATAAATTTTGTGTTCAGAGCTCCTTTACTAACAGTTCATAATATTTCATTTTTGTGAGCATGGAACTCATTTCTAAGAAATCATTAACAGTCCCTCCCTGGGATCATTTTAAAGTGGCTAATTTGGAGTCTGTCATTGTATCTGCATAATCGAGTGTCTCTGTCTTTCCCTCTTTCAGTTGTGTCATTTCATTTTTTTAATTTGAACTTCATCTGCCATTTTTTCCTCAGTCATGGGATACAAGTCTCTTCAGCACTGCTATGCTGTTCATTTTTTATTCTCTTTTGATTTTGTATGCCATTAATATGCTTGTTGCTCATATTCCTCTCTAGAGGAATTTTAAAATATATTGATCAGCACAAGTTGTAGCGTATGCCCCTATCAAGTGCCACTGATAACCTTCCTTCATTCTGAAAAGTGGCTACAGATCTTTTTCTTTGTCTTGACAATTCGATTATTTCAGTCAGGATGATGCTCTTTCAGTGTTCTCTTTGCTTTCAGCTTCTTTACAGTGTTGCCTTGTGGCATGGAGTTCAAGCAGCATTGTACAGGGCTATCAAAGCATAGAGAGTTGCAGCAGGGAACCACATGCGGTGCATTCAGAGGAGGAGATAGGCTGCTAACGAGCTAATGCTTCTGAGTCATTGTGCAAAAGTTCCTAACATCTTTGTTCTGGGGGCAGGCCTCTTAAAAACTGATGTGATCCATAGAATTTTGTGGAGGAATGTGAATTGATGTGTTAAATATTCTTCGTTTCACAGTGTCTGAGCAGAATTTCTCCAACACTTGAAGTAAATTATTTTGTAGTTTTAGAGAATGAAAACTTCATTTAGTCGCTTGACATACTATTAAAAAGAAAAACATGCAGTATTTCAAGTAAGCTAATGCTCAGATAGTTTACTTTTGGGGAAAAAAACCTAATGCTATTATTCTGCTAAATAATCTAGACACCTAAATTGCCTTTGGGAGACATGGCTCTGACTTACAGCAAGCTTGAGGAATCAAATCCTCAAATAAGAGTTAAATAAATAGTTGAATATGATATTCTTTTGTGGAGTTTGTAGGTATTAGATTAGGGTTATGGTAAAACTCACTTTTTTAGGTTGACAGAATCAATTTATGCCCTGAAGCATGACTTTTGAGAAGTTTTTCCCAATGATTGCACTTTTAATATTGTGTTGAAAATGACTTGCATATGTGCAGGAAAAAACGAGGCTGTGGAATAAATGAAATATTCTGTCTGCAGAACTTCAAAGCAAATTTGCTTGCACTAAGTTGGCAGTGGGGTAGAAAAATTCCGTAGTCTGGAAGCATTTGGCCACAGACCCTTTGAAATGGCCTGTCCTAGGCACAGCACAACTGCATACAGGAAACTGATCTCCTGGTTTATATTTTTCTTACTCACAGAACATGTAAGTTTGCATCTGAACAAGCTGCCTTGCAAAAATATGTGCAGGGTTTTTTATTGTGTTATTGATATAGATTTCCCTATTCAATTATATTGGCAAATATGTGAATATACTATATTAAAGCTATGCTGTAACTTTCTGCTGCAGGGTAGTTGAACAATTTAACAATACCCCACAGAGTGAAAGAGTGCATGTCTTTTCCAGGATGCTGTAATTTGATTAGCTTAAATAAGCACATCACCACCATCTCTTCAGCAGTTTAAGATTTCTGTCTTTCAGCTGTGAAAGTTTTCAGCAGTGGACAATTTAAAAGTAAATGGACAAGATTCCCTGAAGAGTAGCATTTTGACTTTGAAAAACGCTAACTTCAGTTCAGAAAATCTAGGAAACTTTATATTATTGATACAATTTTTAACCTTGTCAACTCAAGAAATGTTTGAAACAAAATTGAAATTTGCAGGTTGATATACACTGTTATTCTAGTAGATATGACTCATACTTTTAGATTCAAAATTTCTAGTAATTTTTATACTCTGTGGTATTACTTCTGGTAACAGTACCTTTGTTTTTATATTCAGAAAAAATCATATGCATGTGAAATTGAAATGTAAAATTGTAAAATCAATTTTATGCTATGGCATTACAGGAAATTAATTAGTTGCATATTTGTCCCTCCTTTATCTGAAGTTACTTCAGAGACAAAACTGCCTTCTCCAAGGATACAGGGTGCTCTTGGCCATGTTCCATGGCAGCATTTTGAAATTTAGGAAGTTCTTATTTTCATTCATAAATTCCTGAGTATGAATGCATACTGATGTGACTGCAGAGTCTAAGGAGATAGATGACTGAAGCTAAATTATTTCAGTGAAGTTTGTGCTGCTGTGTTGGGTTTGAGGGCAGTCAGGCATGTCCCTCACTCAGTCAGTGGAGACTGGGTGAATGAGTCATGACATCTGGGGATCAGCTCTCTCCAACACTGATTATTCCAGTGAGGATGGTTCCTGGGCTGTGTCACAGGCATGGTCTGGACATGGCATAACTATGGCTGTAGCACAGGAATGCTGCAGAGCCAAGTGTTGGGCTTTGTAGAGCTGGATCAATGTAGAGGGGTAATCCTTGCTAATTCTAGCTCCTGTGCAGCCCTTCTGGCAAACTTCTGCAGAAGACTCTTGAAGATACATTCCTAGAGCTCTTCAGGACTCCTGTAAAAGCTTTTATTTCCAGGATGTGGCTTCCTGCTGAATCTTCTAGACTAATTCTAGTGTCTGGTGAACATCATCTGGTACACCAATGTAAAATGCAATTTTTTGCATAACAGGCAGAACTGGGCTTGGTAAGATCGTTATGAGCGTTCTTTAAACACCACACAGAACCACGGCTTGCTGCAGTTATTACATACAAGTAAAGATGGTCTGTGGCTTTCTCATTGGCAGCCTAGTGCTGATGGTTCAAAAAATCCCAATTTCCTGAATGAAAACTGAGTTCAAATGAGCTTTGAAACAAAGGAATGCCATACATATCCAGTATTATGTCAGGCCCATTTCATTTGCTTTTTGAAAATGGAGTCACAGTCCTGCTAATAGAAAATGAAAGATGTTCCTTCCCATCTCTAATGTAATCTTTCTCAGATACCCTTCAGAGGTTTACCATCTGGGCTTAATAATCATTGTGATGTCTGGAAAGTTACTTAATTTAACATGCAGAGAGGGAGAAAGATGTCTTCAGTGCAGCCATATACAATCATAAAACCAAACACCACCACCAAAATGCTCATCATCTGAGTCATGTTGGGAAGGTTGTGATTTTTATTCAATATTTGAAGCAAATATTGATCATGTACAATAACAGTGAGATGGAACAAGGACTCCACAACCCGAGGTTGTAAAGTAGGTATGTTTATTCAGCACTGGGCAAGGGGGATTGCTCCACCACAGGCGTGGGCACTGAACAGGTGGGCACTGAACAGGTCGGGTGCTTTGTTCAAATACACTTCACTCATACATATTTATGAAAGTCTCTACGTTGCCTGTACATGCTCAGAACCTGTCCCTGCCTGCCCTTGCTTTGTATGTTAATCAGCTTTTCGTGGTCTGGTTTGCTGTCTCCTGGTGCTCTTGGGCAGGGGGTGTTGGATGAAGCAGTAGTCTTCCTGGGGTGTCCTCTGCATGAACCTGGTCTTTGCACAGGCTCTCTTGGTCTCTCATTGCCTTTCAAGGCTCCTGGGCATAGTCTAAACTACAAATCTAGTTTTTACCAGGTTTTTGAGCTCTAGTTTTTGCTTATCAGTCTTAAACAAATGGGCAAGGTCCTATTTTTTGTATAGCAAAGGATTATCTGTTTTTAACATACTTGATTACAGAGCAAATTATAATCAGTTTAAAATTTTTTTAGTTATAAGTTTCCTATATCAACAGCTTCTCACTTTCTTTGGAATAAAACCCTGCACCTCTCTGCTCTTGCAATGTCTCTTTCTTAGCAGTCAGTAACTGCAATATTTTTAGACTTTTCAGTTTGAAGTATTTAAATGTAACCTAAAATTCCCATTTAACTTCATACTAGATGCAGAGTTACATTAAATTAGGCAAATAATTTAGATGAATATAATTTTTCTGGTATGTTTTTCAAATTCAATTTTACAGAACATCGACAAGGTGGTGTTTGTTGGCAACTTTCTCAGAATTAATATGATTTCTATGAAGGTGCTGGCATATGCAATGGATTATTGGTCCAAGGGACAGCTAAAAGCTCTGTTTTTAGAACATGAGGTAAGGAAATATGTGTTGAACTTCTATTTGTAAGTAGTAAATTACTGTAGTTCTTTATTTGGTGAACTTGAAAGGGGAGAAATGCCATTGCTTTGAATTGAATGCACAAGCTAAGTTCTGCATAAATGCTATTTAGTTTACAAATTCATTTGAAAATACTAGTTGTAAGCTCCTTGGTTTGATCACTAATCTTGTGGTATGTGTTGTTAGACATTGCCCATTTCTCATATTTGCTTCCTGACCCTGATAACAACAATGTTCATTTGCATGGGCTGGTATATGAAAGCCTCAAGTACAATTCATTTTTGTAAGTATAATTCTGAGGTGACTACCAGATGGACAGGTCCCTAATGGAAACTGCCCTGCCTCAGTACAGCATCAGTATTATGGTTTTGTAATTTTTTTTTTAATATAATTTTGGAAAACTATGTAAGACTTTTTCCAGTATCAGGCCCTTCCTTCTACCTAAGGATGATCTTATTAAATCATATTTTAGATAGAGCAAATATTTGGCAGGGCTGACATTCTTTTAGTTGTCTTAACAGAACTGAAAAGTTTGTGTTCATGTTATGTCTTATTTTGGAATTTGATTGGTTCTGGTTTTCTTTTGCCTTTGTTCAAAGGGTTATTTTGGAGCTGTTGGGGCTCTTCTTGAAATGCTTAAAATGACAGATGATCAGTGATGAAGCTGTCTGAAGAGATTCCTACTGCAGATGCTGCTGGGTAAGAGGGAAAGCCACTACAAGGATGGAAATGAAGCCATTATGGTAGTTCTACCTGCTGGATTTGTAAATAATTTAAAATCCTTTTATCTGATCTTTAATTTCTGGGTTTGACCTTATACTTCAGAATTCATACTGGGAATTATGAGATGTTTTTTTCTGTACACTGTATTTTTTAGGGGGAAAATGTGCAAAGTGGCCAAACATACAGATTTTATGGATTTATTTTAAAAAATGGATACTGTTTAATGTAGGACCTGTGATATGAGGCATCTGCTTTTCTTCTGGGGTTTACTGATTAGTGTGGTAATTTTAACTTCATTTAGTAATCACTCTAGGAGAATTTTTTATCTTATTTTCATGACGTTTCATGATTTTTTCTTGGTTTCAAATGAAACTACAAAGCTGATGCATTTTACTGTGAAAACTAGTCATTGATTTTTTTTTGCCTTTCCTTTCCTCATTAGATGAGACACTTTAACATCTATCTGCCTGCCCCCTCCCCGCCCCAGAAAATAAATTTACAAACCATTCTGTGGCTGTGTTTCTTCAAAGGTCCATGAGGAAGCTTGGTAATAGCAGGGGGTTTAAGATTGTAATTTTTCAGTAGTCATGAATTGCAACAGGAGGAGACTGTCATCTGGTTTGCAGGGCTGATTCTCCTCTATAATAAAAATTTGAAAGGAGATATGAACTAAACTTTTAATTATTCAATTAACACTAAAATGAAAATCTGTTTCTGATGAAAACCTCTGATCAACATGAAGAGTTCTGTAGTAAACATGTTATTCACACTTGGTATTAGATGGCAAAGGGAGATTGTCTTCGGTTATTTTTTTTGTAGTCTACAATTTTTAACTTATTCTTAATTGAAAGCAACTGATAACAGCATTATAAAACACCTAATTATTAAAGTTAGAAAATTACTGACTAAAGTATTTTCTGCTTTTAAATTAGTGTTAAGTTTCCCTCAGGACACTAAAATTTGGATGTTTATTCCAATACAGTATTTTCTACCTTTTCTGATTTGTGGACCTCACTAGATTTTTTTTCCCCCAAGTTGAATTGAGATCTCTTTGAAATCCATGTACCTAGGTTGCTGCAGAGCATGTATGAACTTGCTTTCCTTAGGCACCTTGAGGGCTCACAAATGAGAGACTGAAAACAGTTCGTAAATTATTTTGTCTTGCAAGACTGTATGTGATGTCACATAATGTAAATGACTCATCAGAGGGACAGTATGAAATTCAGTATATTTTTGGAAGGGGGAATATTTCACTTTTTAAAGTCATTACCTTACATATCTCCCAAATGTTGAAAGATGGTAATATTAACTGAAGTGTTAATTTGTCTGATGGAAATAAAGACCACTACTGTTTTGACAGTTTTAATGTATCTGTGGAATTTATTTCTTGAGAGCAGTGATGGGACATACATAACACTTTTTTGTGACATACATAACACTTTTCTTTGTACCATATGTGACTACTTATTTCCATGATAATCGTTTGGTTCTTGACATGTTTTTATTCTTCATAACAAAACTTTAGTCTTTGAAGCTTTTTGCCTGCTTGAAGTTGACTTTAAAGGACTGTAAACAAAAATTTGAGATAATATTAGCATGTTGAAGTTGCTATTTTCTGTAATATTGAGCTTGAGGTAAGTGCAGATGGTTCTGCTCAGTATAAGTATAAAGAAAAGAAAACTTGGATTAATGTTATTGGCTAAGTTTTGCCTCCAAATAAAGATTCACTTGTACACTGTTTTGGTTTTAAGGACAACTTCAGAATGTTAAGAGGTGAGTGTGCTTCTTTCAATAAACAGTAGAGGGAAGCATGACATCAGCCATGTAACTGCTTGTTTCAGAGAAAGATCCCATCTTTTTCTCCATTGTCTATTTTTGAAGGGAATTTGACATGAGAATGTCTGTCACTTAAGTGTTCTTGCATTCTTCACATTTGGACGTTTGAAGGAAGACTATGATGTTAAGTAAACAAATATGAAAGATTAAAATCCTCTACTTCTCAAAAAAAAAACCCAACCAAAAAAAACCCCAAAAAAACAACAAAAAAACCCCACATGCATTCAAAAAACCCTAGCAAATCTATTCAGAGAAATATACAAGGACTTTAAAGATGCACAAATTGAGGCTGTGTGGTTAAAGAAGGAAAGCACAATCATGGTAGCCCTGAAGTTAGCTCTAAGGTTCTAGGGACCAGGTAAGTTGATCAGAATCCTAGAAGAAAGACAAAATAAAACTTTACCTTAAAAATGCTGATTTGTAATTTAAAATGCTTAATAGGTGAATTTCTGTAGTTAAAAGAATGAGAAAAAGTACCCTGAATTGTATACTACATAAATGAGTATGCCTGGTTAGGAAGAAATATTAGCAGACTTTAACTAGGATACAGAGTTGTGGAAAATCACAAAGTAGGAAAAACTAGAGGAAGATGACACTGTATATTAAATTCTTCCTTTCCTGAGGGAGAAAAGCCTATTTTCTTTGTTGCCTTGAAATCTACAATTGGCTACTTTTTCCTGTTTCCCCATCAGTACGATCATATGAATCTGCTAGTACTATCATTTGCTTCTTTACCTTCAGACTTTGCCTGCCTCCACTAATCCAAGCTCTTGGTTTCCTCCTCCATGTCCCCCTTCTGTAATTAAGGTAATGGATGAATGACAGTGTGGTTGATTTCTGGCACTGTTACAATTTTTTTGCCATAGGGAAGTACTTTGGGGCATTTCTAAGAGCACTGGTGTTGTCTTGAATTTTTCTGATTGTGCTTGGTATCCAGTTGCTGTCTACAGTCATCTCTTGGAAGGGGTCCCCCAAGATGCCCCACTTCATCAGTCATCCAGAGGTATCTAAAGAGTCTGAAAACATTCTTTCTCAGCTACACAGCTAAACCTCTACTATAACTGGTACAAACTGGAAGTTTGTGCAAGCAAAGTTCAACTCCAGCACTATCAAAGAATATTGTTGAGAACCTGGAAATATCCAGATTCTTGGATCTTTTTTGTTTTGGAAATGATGGAGTTGAAGAAGCAGACTTCCCTAAGGGAGATGAGTGAGTCTGCAGATTTAGCATGTGTTGAAAATTCTTGTTTTGGTGTAAATTAAGGAGACCGCTTAACAGACCAAGGTTTGTTAATCTAGCTCACTTTCTGAAACATGTTAATTATTCAGGTAAGTTGGAGCAGAACATGTCAGACTCATCACTCTCAATTGTCATGGCCTGTGCTTCTTTTGCACTTGAACATTTGTTCTTGAATCACATGCTACTCTCTTCATTCTCTCCCCACCCCATGAAGACAGCCCAGTTTTTAATGGTTTTGACAAAAAGTCCGATTACATCCCCTAGGAAGAAGGGTCTCTGTTCTAAAGTAAGATTTTTGGACTAAAGTATCGGGGGAAAATCCCTAGTTCTGGCTGAAGAGTGAGAGGCAACTGAGAGTATTTACTTTATCACATTTGATAGAGAAGGCTAGCATGGGGTGCATGGGGGCAGTACAAGAATCTGACTTCTAGGACAAGTAGGGTGCTTGCAGTTCATTCCAACCTCAGCAAAGCTGTCCTGGTGTTTCACTGTTATCAGCACTTCTGCTCCCATTAGACTGTCACAAGATACTTGCAAGTGATTTTTGGCAGGACACAGCAGAACTTTAGAGGTGGGAGAACCATATGGGGTTGAACTGATGACAAAATAAACATACATGATTGTTTCCAGTCGGATGAGGAGTTCTACTGGGTTCTGTTTTTAAAGTACAAGGTGTCTTTGAATTTGGAATTAAATGAAACACAAGCTCTGAAAAAGACTGTGGTCTGTTTTGCATCTTGGTACCTGGAATGAAGGTGGGTAAAAGCATGAAATGGCATCATGTTTTACTTAAAACAATGTGTCATTCCCTGTTCTTAAGAGGTTTTGCTTATTTTGTTTTGATGATCAGGGAACTTCCACCTTCAATAGTGTCTTTCCAAGTTGACAACTTCATATTTTCCAGGTTTTTGGGTGGGTGACCCATTAATTTTTTGACATTTTAAAGTTTGCATGAATCTGGGCATTTAATACAAAGCAGAAGTTGCCCTTCAGCAAATGCTGAGGTACCCAAGCAGCCTTGGCAGTGCATGTACAGAGTAAGTAGAGTTTGCCCCTTTACTGAGATTTCCATTTATGCCCATCTGTGAAGATGGGGTCTCTGTTAACCATGTTACCGTTTTATCATTTAGTATGTTAGGATTTTTTTTTCCAAATGGCATGCTTTTCTGGGTTTAAAATCTTTTTTGAGATGAACTTTTCCTTGCAAGGGAATACACATTTTCTTCTGCATCCTTGAAAGCATCAAGTAACAATGCTTAGAGCAAGATAGTTTCATGATGGGCAGACACTGGTTTGATAATGCATTTTGTCACAACAGACATATTAGTGCTTCAAACAACGAGATGGTGTGGCCACTTGTGTGCTGTGACTTGTTCAGGGAATTTGTTTTGCATTAATATGTTAAGGAATTGTGCAAAAATAAAACAGCTGGTCTCAGTTTGTAGGAGTTTATAATGCAGATGCTAGGTTGGATGGAAGTGGAAATGCTTCTGTTTCAGTAGGGATGAAGAAATGAATGTCTCAAGCCCATAGGACAGACCAAAAATGCTGACCAAAATGCTCTTTCCTACAAGATTTTAGAATTGCTGCATCAGTTAGGAGACTGCAATTGAAATATTCTCATGTGAGGCAGTAAATTATCACCAAGCTGTAGAGGTACTACTGACTTGGGACAGTGATATTGTGGTCTATATCTGCCCCCTCTGTCCTCCCACTGGAATTACCCCACTGACATCCTGATGGTCAGCAGGAGGCAATGGAGGCAGCACAGCCAAGGTGGTCTGTGAACATGTGTTTTGTGAAATGCAGTAGTGTAATGTGGGCAGGCAGCTGAAGCTATGAGAGGCTTCACCTGGAGACAAAAACTTATTATTGATACTGGTTTGAAAAGTGAGAACACTCTTCTTTGGAAAATTGTTCTCACTCATTTTATATTTTAAAAATTAGGTGTGAAATAATTCATATTAATTAAAAAACTCTAAATAAATGAATGTAGCGTTTTCACAGATGGCTGGCTAAATGAATCACAAAATGCTGAGTGTACTTTTAAAAAAATTTAGTTTTTAGTAGAATTGTTTTGTTTTTTGAGCAACCTCACCCCTACTGCTATTTGAATAAGTAAACAAAAACATGCTGTTCCTATGTCCTAAGCATGGAGCATGCTGTTACCCAGCTAGCTTTCAGCATATTGCACTTGGCTACAAAAGGCTATGCACAAAAAATCCAGAGGTATTTACAAGATAAACCAAAAACTCTCCCAAATTTGCCAGTGTATGTCACTTCTGTTTTAGCTTAGAAAATAAATTTTCTCTTGTCTTCAAATATAGCAGATTTGTAGACTTGTCTCAAGCAGATATGCCTGTGCAGTGTAGCAGCCCCCAGGCATCACTGGTTTGCCTCTTAGAAGGGAGAAAAGCAGTGCAAGGGAAGCTAAAGCTGCTTCCTGATGATGGCTGCAGGCTGACGTGTAACACACTTCACACCTGCTCTTTTACAGCTGGGGCAGAAAACATTCAGGAACTGAATTTCTCTCCACTCCTTGCTCTCATCAGATAAGAAATTGTATATTAAAAAAAAGAAAATTCAGCAGAAAAAGCACCAAACCCTGCAGACTAATTCACCTTTTATTTATTGGATGAATCTTAGAGGTCAGCTTAGTTTTAGTACAGAGGACTTCTTTTTTCAATTTCTGATCTTTTTCTCCTTGACTTGGAACTTGATTTTTTTAAAGGTGCTAGGCAACATATCTGTCTGTTTCAGCTCTCCTACCTGAAAGGCAATTATAAAAGTGCCTTTGTCAGGTTTTTGGGAACATCTGGTTCACAGCATTATGGGAATATGCTTAAAGATTCATTTTATGTACATTAATATAAAGTTCTAAGACACCAACACTGGCATTGTCAGCCCCTTTATCAGTCTAGGAGCAAAAGTGCTGTTACTGATACTGCTCTGTGGAGTCCATTGAATATGGGTGTAAGACACTGTAGAAGTTTGTCCTGTGTGTGGAGATTGTTAGGCAATTAAAATATCTTTATTCACAAAAGTGTAAAGACTGGCTCTTCCTTTTCTAGCCTATTGCCTTACAGACCCACCTGAGGAGAGAAGGTAATTTAGAGTCAGTTCCCTTTCAGTCCCTGACCATTCCACTTCCTCTGCTGTGCCACAAAGCAGTGGTGTGTGACTGGCAACCCAGTAAAGGGAAATTTGGGACACACACACACAAAAAGGCAGAACAGCAGAGAACATTTTTAAAACTAACAAGAAAACACTGTAGTAAAATTTTATTCAGGCTTGAATCAGAAACCTGTTGATGAAGTTTCTGTCAGCAGTTATGAAGTTAGCAGCACTGGTTGAGGAGGGATGGGGTGGTAGGAAATGCTGCTGCCCTGTGGGGAGAGAGAAGGGAGCCCTGGCAGTGCTGGGGGGGCAGCAGCCCTGCAACCACCTGGCCAACATCAAAATGCAAGGCCATGGATAATCAATGTAATGTTTACCAAAATATTGTGCTACTCAGAACAGACTGATGGACTTTTAGCTAGCTCTGATTTAGGCCTCTGTCTGTACATGCATAACTCAGAGAGAAAAAGTAAATGAATGGGGGAAAAAAGTGTACCAAACACAGGGTGAAAAAAAACTCTGTAAGATTCTGTGTTGCATAAGTGCCCCTGGAACTAATCTGGTACATCTCCAAATAAAACAGAAATCTTTGATGCTTGTAACTTTCTCTATGGAATGACAATATTTTCTGTGTTTGTTAACTCTGTAAATGTTTGCTGTAGATATTATCAATGGGAGTATTTTATTTTAAAAAATTTATTCAAATTTAAACCAAAGAAATTTCTCCCCCAGCCTGTGAACACAACAAATACAACAATTAGGTAGTAAAAACTGAACTAAAAATAGTCCTAGGTGTTAAGCTGTGCATTTTACAGGTGAGCTGGAGCAAAAACCTGTCCAGAGGCACTGTATATCCCAGGTTGGCTAGGAACTCTCTCTGAAAGCCCCAGCAGCAGCAAACCCCAGCCAGAGTTTTGTCTGAGGTACAGAAAATTCTTGCCAAATGACTTGTTTTCTGTGTTGTGGAAGTGTGAAGAACTGGTAGTGGTTTACCATCTTCTTTTACTTGGTTTTGTGTGCTGATCTGAATAGGACAGAGACCACCTGCACTGCCTTCAGGTCTTGGTCCTCAATTCACCCTTCTTTAGCTTGTGCATTTCCTGAGAGCTGCTCCAGGCAAGGGTGTTGATGGTGAGCAGGATAAGCTGCCAACAGCATTTCTTCTGCAGAGAACAGCAAGCCATACTTGTCATCCAGAACAAAAACATAGTGCTACGAAAAGTTGTAGAACGATGGAGGTGGTTAGGTCTCCTCAGACTGGAGCGCCATTACAGCCTATATTTGGTGTCAGATTCCTGTATGGATTGCAGTAGCCCGAGCTTCTGGTCCACACTTAGGTGAATATGGAAGAAAAACTGGAATAGCTGTGCAAAGGCTTGCTTCCAAGTACAACTAATTCAAATTTATTATTCCCATGCTGTGAAAAAATTCCAAGTTTTTATTCTGATGGGAAATTTCTAAATGTCTACATTGCATTTCACTTTCTCCACCAAAATAAAGTCTGCTAGCAAGGAAACCTAGCAGGCTGCCAAAAGCAAGTCATTTGAAATATAAGGGTTTTTTTAAAGCTCCTGCTTTTCTACAGCCAATTTTTGTTATGTTTCCACAGGGCATTTGTAGTGATGATTCTGTGTTTTCCAGTGAAAAATGATTGCACTTGCTAGCTGGAGTGCAGATCTTTGTAAAATATGTGCATACAAATGTGTCCAGAAATCTTACAGTGTGTGCTTGGACCAAAGACTTCTGTGACACGTGGATAAAGAGGAGCAAGGCAGAAGATTTGAAATGTAGAAGTTTGTAATCCGTGAAAGGAGATGAATCATCCTCTTGTTCAACTAATATTAAGTATTGATCTGCCTATACTTATTTTGTATCAAGGAAGAGAGGATACTTCTGCCAAATTTTCCCAATATTCTGAAGATGATAGATTCTGTAAGTTTAAGCAAGACATACCCTCATCTAGCTTTGAGTGTCATTAGAAACTGTCTGGTTTTAAATGTGTCCTTTGGTCCGATGCCAAATGATGGTCTTACATTCCAGGAATTGCAAGTGTCCATGAAAAAGGGAGGAGGCCATTACACACCCTCTTTTTCTATCCCAGGCTACATATATGACTTACACAGCCACACGTTTTTAGGAATTCATCACAGTCTTTTGATCTCTTGCTAGTATCTTGTATGTCAGTAAGAAACAGAGCTTGCCTTTACCTCCAGAAAGGAGCCTCAGCTCTCAAGTGATGCGTACTTTATCTTCTTGCCTTGGAGCTGGCAGAAGTTGGACTATAGACACAGACAGGGGGCTGAAGGGACCATAGGGGCTTACAATTTCCCCAGTCTTTGGCTTAATTTTTTAGAGATGCCAGGGAAGATGGGTCTCTTTGGCTATGGAATGCCAAAGATTAGAGATGCAAATGTTAGTGACCAGATCTGGAAATGTTACTCTGAGCATGCCATTGCAGCATGTCCCTGTATAGTTTGGTGGCTGCAAGGGACATGGGAGAGGAGGGCAGTGGAAGGAGAGTAGTTAGGTTTTCAGTTTCCAATGGCTATTTGTACATAAAAGTTCGAATTAAGAACATTCATTGTGTAGGAAGGCCATTCATCCATTGTACCATGGCACCTAACCATTCTCCAAACTGCAATTTATTTTATCTGTTGAATTCTGTAGTATTATACTTTCTGTTTATTTTTGTGGTTTGCAAAGTGTGAAAGAGTGTAAAGGAATTACTCTTTGTTTGCACAGGAACCAAACCAAAACAAGCCCTTGCCCAGTTGTGTTTTCTTTGCCTGGTCAGGCACTCCAGGTGAGGGCGTGTGCTCCTTTCCTATCTTGATTGCAGCTCTAGAGACAGCACCATGCATAATCCTGCAATTTTGGAAGGATTAAGACCATTATTTGTGACTTCTTTTGTGTTGCTTGGCCATTTATGTGGTGTCAGCAATTGAAACTTGCATGAGAAATATTCGTGACAAAAGGAAGCCTGTCAGGAATGTGTAAACACGTTTGTAACCCAAACCCTGGTATTTCTATTAGTGTTAGAGTTTTGATCCAAGAACCAAATGAAGTCATGCACTTTGATTTGGCGATATCTAGCTTCTGATACTTCAGTGTTTAAAATGAATTTATATAAAAATTAAATAGCACAAAAGTGTTTTAAAGTTGTTGGTTTTGGAGTGCCAAGGGCAGGTCAGCAGAGTGTCAGAGGTATTACTGTCTCTCTGAGTTTCCCTGGCATGTACAATGCACAATATGTTCTAGTGCTCTGACAATATCTTTTCCAAACCACAGAGAAGCATTGCCTGTTGAGCTAGATGTCAAAATGTCAGTAGCCAATATAGATAACCACTGTCATTCCCACTGCTGATGGGCAGTTGTCATAGAGATGCTGCCAACCAGACTTGCAGAGGAAGTTCACTGCAATGTTGAAATCCCCAATCTCTTGACCAGCAGCTTAATGCCCAGACCATCTTGTTCAGAATTTTATCTTGCAGTGTTAAGCAGTTCAAATAGATTGCTGCAATTATGTTAGCAGTGTATTTTGGCAAAGGAAATGTCCAGTATGAAGCATGGTTTAATACAGGTAAGATTAAAAATCTTTCCAAAATATTAAAGAACCAGAAAAAAAAAGGAGGGGGGGAGGGGAAACTCAACAAGAAAGTAAGAGCTGCACTTTTTTTTTGTTCAAGGACAAGTTTTTATCACCCACATGCGTGGTGGGGAAAACCTAGCCCCTTTTCTCTTGAACTGCTGTGGCCACATGCCACAGGAGGGGGTGTACTTGTGTTAGGAAAGATGTGCATGAGTGGTGTGCAGCTTCATGCCACAGTATGCAGAAGGAGGGGAAAGATCAGTCTCTCCGAGCTCTCTTGTGCTGCTGTATGGCACAGAGAAGCTCTAGAGCGACCTAGAAAGGGAAGTCTTTTTCAATTAATAATCCACTCTTAAGCTGCCATGCTTGCCCAAATCATATATGCTTGAACTTATCCTAAAGACCAGCAGAGCAAACACCTCCCTGCCACCGTCCGAGAGCTCTGCTTGCACACTCCTGGGAGCCTTGCACATGCTCTTCATAGCAGCACTAAGAGACAGCAAAGTCCTGGGGAAAGACGAGGACCAAGCAGCTCTTGTCTGGCAACAAGAAGGGTAAGAAAAAAATCCCATTTTATCTTTGTTCTAATGGAAAGTGCCACAGGATGTTTAATGTCCTTTCTGAGCAAAGACCTGCTGCTTTCCAGATCTTGCCCAAAAACACATGCAGTATTCAGCAGGCCACTTAGTTTATCTTTCTTGGATAAACAGAAGGCTGCTGGAATTTGAAACTTGTTCCAAGAGTCTAGGGTCCAAATCTGCATGAGTTTTCCCCTGGTCTGGGGTTTTGAAATGAGTTTGAAAATTCAAAAACTACCAAACAGCAGCATGATTCCTAATGGGCAGGAAGGGCTGGTGTGTGTGACGCAGCACCATCCTTATGCACAAGTTCTGGTGTTATTTCCGCTCTTGGATGTTGCCTGACTTTGGATCCGTGTAAAATATCTTATGAAAAGCCTGAGAGCACTGATCCACAAATCCCAGTTCTGACTTTGCCTCGATGGGAAGAAAAAAAAAATCCCTCTTAATGCGGTGAAAGCTCCGTGGCACTGCTGAGACGTACTTTTTCGCGCTGGTGAAGGTACCACGAAGGAGGGACTGCGGCTGCCTCCGATGACAGCTTGACGGAGCCGGGCGAGGGGCAGCGCTCGGCCGAGCCCACCGAGCCCCGCTGCGGGGACGGGCAACCAGCCGGCCAGGTGGGCGACCAGGGAGGCCGGGCAAACTCCGGCGGGGAGGGGAATGAGCCGAAACCGAGCCGCTTGCCTGCCTCGTGTGCTGGGGGCCGCGGTTACGGCCGCGCTGGCGGGGCGGGCGCAGCCGGCCCC
>VXBQ01017097.1:1318543-1357273 GCA_013400175.1 Phainopepla nitens | reverse complement strand
GGACAGATCGAAAAATCAATAAAAATGAATGTAAACGCCAGTATTTAATGAAGGAATTGCAGATACGTGCATACATATTTTTCTTTCTTTTTAAAATAAGTACATATATATATATATATATATACACACACAGGTAGGATGCTAGTCAGGTAAACAACCTTTAAGAATAAACGGCGTTTCAAGTTGCTAGATGGTATGAGGAAACTCAGGTACGTTTTATTTCTGTTGCATAAGCAGAACAAATGTACCTGTTCAGAGGTAGGTGTGAGCGGCGCTGCTTTGTCGCCGTCCCCGTGCGTGCGGACCCGCGGCTGTCACCAGGATGCCCGTGCACGGCTCACTTGATGTGTGTGTGTTTGTGTGTCTGTGTGTGTCTGTGCGTCTGTGTGTGTTTGTGTGTGTTTTGCGGCTCCCCAAAGGGCTCCGGGGCACGGGCTGCCCAGTGTTGTGCGGCTGCAGAGCTGGCCTGTGGCCTTCCGCAGGGACAGCTCGCTGTGGAAATAGCTGATCACAGCGACCCGTGTCCTGATCAGCCTTGATATTTCTTCTGGCATATTAACATAGTATATTTCCAGGAGAATTCTTAGTCCCTTGTAGGACAACCAGGTGTGCAGTAATAGACTCGGGCTAAGTGGTTCATGTCTTGTAGGAAATTTTGTGTTCACAGACTGACTAAATTCAGGAATCTATTCAATGAAAAAAAGGAGCCAAAAGATACAGGCAGGGAGTATTATCCTTATTTTGGATTTTCTGATAACTTGCCACTCATTTATCGACTTATTCTGTTTAATGTCTCTACAGGTAAGTTGTTCATTAGGTATTTGGGACTAATTTGGGTTTGTGTGATAGCATTCTGACTGAATTGATTTCAAGCTGGTTGGGACAGCCGGGTCTGTTTGTTGTTGTAAGTCCACTCCTACAGTGGCAATAAGGAAACGTTTCCATTAGTGCTGGGAAGTTGGGAAATAACATGAAACTTAATGAAGTGAAACAGGATTGCATTTTCCTCAGAGTGATTCTATTATGCCTCATTTAGGGCAATGTTATTGCTCACCTCAAATCATTAGCTGGTCACGTCTTTTTGTATTTTTTTTAGTGCTATATGGCTTATAATATGTTCTTGTTTTATATTTTTTTCAGTTGCATTGTATTTAATGTTTACTTTTCCATTTTTTACAGCTGTATAATAAAAGCTGTAATTTAATGGAAGGTTTCTCTGGGCTTCCCTAAGGGCTTTCCAAATTAATGCCTTTAAAATTCAGTCATTACCTTTTGCCTTCACCTGGAGGTGAAAAATGATGATGAAAAACAATTATAGCACAGTGTGTAATTTGATTTTACAAAGCTTTATCAGAATTGATATGTAAACAGGGGGAACCTCAGGAACTTTCTTTCTGCCCCAGCTTGCACATTCACTTCAGCTTCAAGCTGTGCACTGTGTACCTGACAGCTGCCTTGCTGCAGCACAGGCTCGGGGCTGGGGGGATTTGCTGAGCTGGTTCTTGTCTGCAGCTGTGAGGAAGGGGACTCGGACACCCCCAGGGATCCCTTCCGGATCCATATTCCCAGGCCAAGGTCCAACAGACTGGGCACAGGGGGGAAGATTTTTCAGATGTTTTGGTGCAAACACAATTGCTTCCTGAGGGAGAGATTTGGCATGTGTTTCCTGAGAGAGCCGTGCTTGCGTAAGCAGCCCCCTGCCACCCTCGGAGCTGGACTAGCACAGCCATTTGTGGGGGAACTGCACCGGGGGACTGCATTGGGTTCAAAAGCACCTTTTCTTCTTTTTTATTCGTAACTTTTTACCCTGATCCATCTGACTGTGTGGCTGCTGTGTCAGGGCTGAGAAGGTGGCCTGAAAGGAGGGAACGTGTGGCAGGGAACAGGAGGTAAGGGCTGTTTCTGCTGGCATCTCTGCTGCTGAAAGAAGTAATTGCTTATCAGCTGTGGTCAGAGGGAGATGATGATATGTGGTTATGGCAGTTGCCTGAAAAATGTAGCTGAATGCTCAGATATCCTAATGCAGTCATGTGCACGTGCAGTTAGTTAGCTGTATACATGAAGATATGATTCTCTGTTTCTGTTGTAACTCTGAGTTTTCACCTAATGATTTTACTTTCATGATGTATAGCTATGTGTACAACTCAGGGATACTTTCCCTATGCTGTTCTTTCTCGGAGTATATTCTCTCTTTTCCAGAAGATAGGCCTAGGCATCATAAGAGTATGAATTTTATTAATCAGATTATATTTAGCTGGAATAGGTGAATGCCTAAAATTCTAAAAGGGAAGATTAAACCACCCCTAAGAGGGTGCCTCTATGCACTTTACTCTGTTTTACGTTTACATAGAATGTTAAATATACTTTTGAATATAGTGTAGACCTGCTGTTAAATTATGAATGACAGAAGCATTTAGATAAATAGCACTGTTTTAATTGATATAGCGAGACTAAGAAGTCAGTTATGATTTCCATAATCTGGTATCATTTATTTTAGTCTAGAAAGCACTGATGCTTTTGTGCATTGTTTTAGGACTTGTTTTCATTTCTACTTTAGACACTGTTTCTCTGTCATGATCCTATTGCAACCAGTAAGAAAACACAGCACATTGTCCATTTAGTAGGAGTGTGTATTTAGAGGATCATGGTACACGTTCTTGTTCATAGAACTTGAAGGAGAAATTACATGCTATTAGTGTCTTTATTCAACAGAGAAAAATCTCTTTTTCCTTCCAACCCGAAACAAGAACCTTCACGGCATTGAAGAAAAATATCTTATTTTTACTGTCCTGCGGTGGGTCACTACAGCTGCAGTTTGTATGATCTTTGTAGAGTCTCGCATAGATTTAAAAAAGCAGAATAAAGGAAGTAAAAATCTAAATTTTATCCTTTTTTTTTTCCTAAGAGGATTTTCTTTACAGCAGCCTTATGAGAGCAAAATACATATTTTATGAGCGATATTGTTGCCTGTGTTAATTGGCACACACTGATGTGACTGTGAGCAGTAGAACTGCAAACTACAGCTTGCCTGCAGGAGGTGGGCTCCCAGCCTGGGGGATGGAGACATTTGGAAAGGTGCAATTTTTAAAAAACCAAAACTGTAGCTGTCTGAGCTAATCACTCTGTTTTTCTGCACTGGAAATGAAGGAGCTTATTGAACTGATAATTTTGTTTTCCTCTCCGGAAGCATTCTGCTCTTGCTGTGAAGTGGGAGAGCTGTTGCCAGTGGGGCAGTGAGTCAGCCGCTCTGGGTGAAGACACCCAGGTGGGGACTCTCTTTTCCTGGATTGGCTCCTTATCTCTCTGCAGCTTGTAGGGTGCTGGAAATGCAGGGAAAGCTGTGGTCTTCTAAGTATGAAATCTTTGGTGTTCAGGTCCCTCATCCTCCTGTTTTTGGAAGAAGCAGTTTCCAGCACCGGAGGGTAGGTGCTGCTTAGGTGACTCCTGTCTGGCACAGTCACAGACACGGTGGCAGTAGAGAGGAGCCCACAGAACTCAGGTATAGCCAGGAGGCACTCATCTTTCCTTACGCTGTAAGATCAAAATCCATCACTTTTGTCTCTGCAGCATTTTAGGCTGCGCAGGCCCCCGAGGCAGCAGGTAATCTCTTCAGCATCGAGATGAGCTATTCATTGGTAAGATTAGCCAGCAATTTGTGGCTGATTTCTTCCCCAGAGCCTGCAGCAGCTGGGAATTGTAGAACTGGCTTGAGAACTTGTAGAACTTGCAACAATATATTTTGTTAGTGAATTGGGGCGAATTTAGTCTTCATTGGTAAAACTCTATGGGTTACTTTGCATACAATGCAAATGCTACTGAATAGTTTCTAATACTTTTTGCAGTTCAAGTGTTGGACAACTACAGGTTATCCCCAAACCAAGATAATCTTGCTGCTTTTACTTGACTTTAAAAGAAAAGGAACAACAGTTTTTGTTCTTATTTGGTTTATGTGTCGTATTTATTAGTTTTTGCTTGTTTTGTTTGATGAGATAATGAAGCAAAAAAGCAGTAAATGAAGAGTCTTTAGTGTTTACTTTTAGACAGCATTACCGGTTTGCTCTGAGAAACTGTTAGTTGTTTTCCTTTTTTGGTGTTTTATTGTAACGTGATTTTCTGAGCTTTGGTGTGAATGCTGTCTCAGAGCATTATGCAAATAAGAATAAAAAGGAAGAAACTGTATTTTTTTAATGTGTTTTGTATGTCTGTTCTATGTAAGGGATGTACACTCATGCTTATATGCACCAGGAATTAGGCTTACATTCTGCATCAACTTGCAAGTTGGGTAATGCTATTTTAGTGGGTAGGATAAAAAAAAAACAATAAAAAAAAAGACATGGGAAATAATCTGGGCTCCTTTTACAATTAAACATTATTTCCTTTGACTGTTCTCACTGTCACTAGCATCTATTCAGTTTCTGGGGAATACTCTCCTTGAATGCTTTTTGAACAGTAAACACATTAGTTGCTGCCAGAGGGTTGTCATAATTGTCCAGAAATAATGATCACGGGAAACCCTAGACCATATGTGGATGTTTATTTATAATGTTCATATTTGTTCTTTTAGCCTACTGGCAGGTAAATTGGAGAACTCCATTTGCCACCCTTTTCTTTCCACCTCTCCAAGTTTCTTGTGCAATCTGTGAGTGACTGGGATACCATCAAAATTATTGCCATATCTTGCCAAGAGATGTGATCAAACTTCAGGGATTCCTCAACTTTCACCACAGACTGCCAGTGCACTTGCCTACACACACCATTTATACTCCATTTCTTCTGGAGTAACAGTGTACCTAATGACTGAAAACTTTCCTCAAATCCATTTGAAACATTAGGCGACAGTGCAGATAAAAATATGGTAAAAGAAATTTCAGTTCTCGATTGCAATGTCAGAAGCAAAGCTCCTGATAAAAAAACAAATAGAAGAAGAAAACCTTTTCTTCGGATATTAAAAAAATGAAAGCTGTTTCCCAGCTATTGCAGAAGGTCCTAGAGGCAGGTTTTGAGTATCAAAACAGAGAAGATGTTTTAGCTAGCAACCCCGGAATTTCTGCATCCCCCTTTCTGAATAGGAATTGGAAGTAGTTTTGGAGTTGGGAATTCAGCTCCTCCTCCTCAGTCCTCAGCAGGACAGTGCTGGCATTTTTCTCTCCTTTTGTTCAAGACCAAAACAGTCTCCTGTCTTTCACTTTTTTTTTTTTTAACTCGAAGTTTCCTTCCTTCCTGCTATTTCTGGATTTCTCTAAATGCTGATGTAATGATTCACATTTCCCAGATGTGAAATATAAATGTGGGAAGTGGGATCTTTCCCCCACCTGTCTAGGGTTTTCTTGGAGTCTATTGGTGCTACTGAGTTTCCTAGTTAACATCTCTTCTGATTCAAATGGCCTTCCTGCTGGCCACAGTGTTTTGGGGGCTGTTTCAGTACCTAATAAGTCATGTCTTAGCGTGTTCATTGTAAACACATTTTAAACTAGGTTGGCTTTGAGAGGTTCTTTAAGACCCCACAAAAGTCCTTAATTTAGTCTGTAGACATAGTCAAATGCCTCCTCTTGTCTGTTTTAGGCCTTATCAAGATGTCATGTTTGACAGTATCAAGCTCCTTTGGCAGAGGAGTTTTTGGAGCTTGTTCAGGAAACCTAACCTGCTTGTGGGTGCACAGCTGAGGAGGGGCAGTGCAGGGCTGTGCTGCTTCTTGTGGTCACTGTCCCAGCTCCTCTCTGCTCTGTCTTCTCTGGCTCATACTGCAGTGGTGCACGGATTCCATGTTTGTGTTCCTCCTATGCATTCCCAAAGGTACCAGAGTGTTTGGATTGGTAATTTCTTGACTGGGTGTTTATTCCTCTCCTCCAGAGGCCCCAGAGGCTGTAATCAGCCCTTCAAGCTCATCACCTTTATTTCCCATAAAGGTAATTAAAAGAAGAGGGAAAGGAAGGCCTGAAATAAGGAGAGTCTAACCCCAAATGGTTCCACATTCAAGACATGTGCCAGTTTCATCTTTCTGTTGCTGAAATGCTGAATCCAGTCTCTCAGCTATTGAGCTTGAAATTTCCTGGGTCGAGGGCATCACAGTCAGCCTTGCCTATACCAGTGTGCCTCAGTGTCAGTGTTCAGTAAATATCTACAGCTGGTTTTAATATTAGATACTGCACTGAACTTAATGGGAATAAAGGTGTTCCTTTTCATTGTATGGGCTAACTAGTCTGAATTGGCCCTATAAGAATTGATTTGATGTTCTACTGTCATTTGAATATATTGATGTTACACTTCTCATAGAAACTATTTTTCAGTTTTTTAAGGAAACAAACATTTCTGATAGTTTTTGTTTGTTTATTTGTTTTTAAACATTGCAGCCTCCCAGATGCAATCCTGTCAGTCTGGATAACAAACCACTGCTTATCTATGCTGACCACAATCATGTCCTTGCTGCCACCCATCCTGTAGAGTTCTCTCCCTGTTGACTATCTCTTGGCAACCCTGCTTTCATGCAAACATCCCCTTAAATTACGCTTTCTTCCATAAAAACTTGAAAGATACGCTATCTGACCTGCTTCATCTAACAAGCCAACACTACTTGTTTTGACTAAAGACCATTTGGGAAGCTTCTCTGTAAAGTTCCCTCTGCCTGTTGACTCCCTTTTGCTTTCTTTCTAAACTTATGTAATAATTTTTCTTTTGTTCTGTAATCTGAACAGTCCTCGGGGCAGCTATAATGTGATAACACCAGAAGAAATCCAAAGTACATTTTTAAAGGGACTGAAAAAAGGTCTCCTGTGGACAGAGAGAATATTGGAATGGAAATCAGCTGAGCAAGAAAAGCCAGCTGAGAGGAGCAGTGCTTTCCCTCTTGAAAGGACTGAGTTAATACCATGCCCAGCTAGTTTCTCCACTTGACCAGTATCAATACTGTGCTCCAATAGCAGCTGGAATTTTTTATATGAAAGCTGTTTTCAGTGTTAAGTATAGAATTAACAAATTTTTTTGTTTGTTTCCTCATCTAAATCAGTTCAGAGTATTTCTCTGTGCATCTGGTATTTTGCATTGAAAGTGGCCCAAATATTTAATTTGGGAAATGCAGCTGCCATAAAATACAATTTGATGACAGCAAAATAATTAGTATTGGATGAAAAATGTGTTGAATATGGCATCATAGCTGATTACAAAGGACCCTGATACTCTCAGCAAAAATATGCAGTTTCTGTCATTATGTATTGAAAGACCTGGCTTCCACCCTAAATACGTGAAAATCTAAGCAGTCAAAACAGGATGCAGTTGGAGAACAATTAAATTTCATTTTCATTTTTGCAGGTTGGCACGTGGCTGTGATGTAAATTGGCAAGGCAAAACTGCTTTGTTAGCAGAGACATCCCTGTGAATCCCAGCCAGAGGCGGCTTCCTGTAGAAGCAAACACTACTAGTGTACTGTTATTTCTGTACCCTGTTTAGCTCTGTGGGGCACAGCACAGATCCAAAGCTTTGAACAGTTCCCCTTCTGGTTACCTTAGGGATCTGGATGTAGAGTAGGCAGGGCAGCAGAGCAAAGCAGTGCAAGTGAGAATGGGAAATTTAGGATGAACTGTGACTCATTCCCTGCCTGGTCCACCATCCTCTGCCAGTGTTTCATCGAGTTCGTGGTCAGAGTCCTTCCTATCAGTGCCCATTTAATTTAGTCTGATGGAATAGCAAATTGGAAAGAATAAATAGAATTATCCCACACAGCTGGCCTATTTTTAATCAAGTTAATGGAGTGGAGAGTAATCTCTGAGGGGTTGCAACCCACATGATGTAATTCTGCATTTGGCTTATAGTGCAAGCTACATAAAATCAGCCCATATCTGACTGATGGTAAAATGACACTTGTTAGTTTGCAAGCTTTGTTTGTTTGCCAGAAGGCATGGGTTAACAAACTATTTCAGATGCAGGGGCATCTTGGGCATATCAGCAGAAGTACTTTTCAGAGTACTCCTTTAGTAGGCAATTTTTACCCAGGTGAGAAAGTAAATCTTGGGTGGCAGTTGTGAAAACTTGGTACACAAAACAACTCCTAGGAAATAAAAAATCCCTTGGTTTTATTGATTCTAGAGAATATAGCAAACATGTAAATGCTCTTGCCAGTGTATCAATGCCTCCTGACAGGAAAGGTCTATGTGGTTGGCACCAATGCACCAAGAAAAATATGTGTGGGGAAAAAAAACCAGAGGATGTGAAGGTGGTGACAGACAGGACAGTGTGTGAAACCAGTGGAGTGTGTTTTAGGCAGTGGAGGTGGAAAAGGAAATTTGCTGACACTTGTGGACTCATTTAAAGTTTGTTGGGATTCTATTTCTGCTTCAGGTGAATTTTGAACTTTGTAGCAGTTTAAAATTTATTAAATGCAACCTGGCCTCATGTGAAATGCCCACTCAAGAAGAAAAATTATCTAACGATGAAGGATTTGGAGCGTGCAACAGAGCTTTTTTTAGGGAGGTTCCTAGGCGGGTGTTGCTGCCAAAATCTTTCCAATGTTTTTCCAAGATACACCAGTGGTACTGGTGAGAGATCTTGTCACTAAAAAACAAGATAATAATTTAATTTGATGTTAGTTTTTGTTTATCAGTTTTAGCGTGAGATCAAGATTATCCTTTTGTTATTATGGTGCCAATGAATTTATGGGTGAACCAACAATTGCCTGTAACAACTCTTCTTTGGGATGCTTCAAGTTACTCTTTCAGATAATTGAGAAGATGCAATTTAAATAATACTATCTTGATAGTTATAGTTTATTCCCTATAGAAGGTGAATTTCCATTGCAAAAAGAAGATTTTCTTGAAAAAATCACTAGGATCTGCTCATTTTTACAGAAAAAAAATCATTTCACTGTGAGAAGAGTTTAAGGGATATCATCCTTTGTGTATCAATATACGAATATTTGTTTTAGAAATGATTTTTGCTTTCTTGATAATTCTTGAGTTATTCTTGCTCCGTTTTTCATCCATGTACTAAGCTTTTTAAAATGAAACTGATCCCACTAAAAGGATTATTGATAACGAGATCTAGGTAAGAGACAATTACAAGGTTGACTAGAATAACAGGATAAGAGGATAACTGTTGGGTCATCCTTTTAAATCTTTTGTTCCCAAGCTGACATGTGGTGAAACTTTGACCAAATGATACCCATATGACTGTCCAGTCAAAACAGGTAGCAAATGCATTTCTTCACCATGGCTCCTTGACCAGTAATGTGAATAATGGAGCTGAGAGTGAAAAGCCAGGACTATTCTTTTTTTTTTTTTTAACTTTCTTATAGCTTGTATGGAGTACATCCTGGAGAATGGTAGCTGGTTGAAGGCCTATACTTAGTTCCAAATTCTAGTCTTGAATTTTTTAGCCAGATTTTTGTTTTTATAAACTTTCCAATTCAGTGGTTCAAGATGCTATGATAAATTGCCAGCAGATGAAAAAGCAGAGGCTGCATAGTTTGATTCTGAAGTGTTTCCATTTGAGAGTTTGCCCATCGGAGCCTTTGGGTGTTTTATGGGAGATTTGGCAGGTTGTGCTGGTTCTGGGGTTGTAAATATTCAGCTGCTGTAATTAGGACTGGGTTTAATAGGAAAAAGAAACAGAGAATTTTTACCACTGTTTTTATAACCAGTTCTTACATAAATTTCTAGGTTATTTTTCTTAGATAGCATCAGCCTCTTTCTTTCTTTTCCTTTTCAAGTACTTTAAAATTTCACCTTTTATGGGCTCTCTTATCATTGCTGTCTAACATTTAACAAGATGACTCCCTAACATCTTGTCTTGGTCCTCCAGATGGGCTCTTTTCCTCCTACTTTTATAGCTATCTGGCTGTACAGTGTAGATGTTGAAGAGAAAAGACAAATGTGATACAATCTGGGGAAAGTGATTTCCTGTTCTTTCTACATACTA
The DNA here is from genome assembly GCA_013400175.1 of Phainopepla nitens. Taxonomy (NCBI): domain Eukaryota; kingdom Metazoa; phylum Chordata; class Aves; order Passeriformes; family Bombycillidae; genus Phainopepla; species Phainopepla nitens. Next base: position 1,347,367 of record VXBQ01017097.1, on the reverse strand, counting down.
TCTCATTTACTGCTAGAGTAACTCAAACTTCTCTTCTGTAAAATTTCTGCCCTCACTACTTACAGGTTTGTTTTCCTGCCAGAGGCACCCTTGGGTCCCTTGGTACAAAGCCCTTGGTCTCATGCTTTCTGTGAGTTAAGATAATCCCTGCGCTTCTCGTGGTCAGATATTTTTTCAAATATTCTTTCCAGATATTTTTTCAAATATTCTTTCCAGTCACATCTCCATCACAGGCTTGTTTGAACACTTACTGTAACATTCTGCTTGCTGACAGTGCTGTGTGTATGTGGAGCTGAGAGGAGACAAGCTAAGGATATGTATGGGAACATCAGAGAAGATTAAAATTGAGACTAGCTTTTAAAGAATTTAAAATAGAAATCTGGAGAGCAATGGTAAAGCATACTTAAGGTATAACCTTAAGTAGGGTGATTTTTTTTAATGTGTTTCACTCACCAAAGCAAAAACATTCTATGAAGAGGAGTGTTCTTTAACAAAATTGAGAGACTGTGTTTCTGGGCTGCAATGCTGACTAGCAGGAGTACACCCTTAAGTATCGTGGGAAGTTCCTGCTGATCATCTCTGTAAATGATGTAACCGAGCAGCTGCACCAGTATTCACTCGCAAAGGGAACCTGGGGCACTCCTCTCAAAGCTTTCTAGTTTTCCTGGAAACTTAAATATGGTATTAAGCAAGGATCTAGTTGAAACATGGATGGCTCGGTGAGGCTGAATGGAAGACTGAGCATGAAAAATGTGCTGATCTGCCCAAGACAGTTTGGTTGTTTGTTAACTTCCAGCATGTAATTTCACCATAACAGTAATTGTGAGTAGATGCATATTTTCACTGTGTGCATGCTGTCAAATGCATTCTTCCTGGCCAGAGATGTATTTTGTATGGCATGCTAAGAGTTTTTCCTCTTGACTTCTATCTGTTTCCTTGTCTTTCATTGTAGTATTTAATGTTTCCTTCCCAACATAGTAGCTTCCCTTTTTTTACTTTCTGAAGGGTTTGTGCAGTGACACTCACATGAGCATACTTGTGCAGAGATGTGTTCATTGGAATGTACCTATGGATCTATTATAATATATTATGCTTTTTTAATAAGGTAAAAATGATTTGTGCAATTCAGAAATACCTATAAAGCCACATTCATCAGTAGTTGCTTTTGGAAGTCTGTTTCAGGAAGTGACAAACATCCTGTTTTTTTCTCTTGAACAGTTTTCTGTCCAGTTTTTTGAGATTTTTTCCTACCATTCCTGCCAGGATTATCTTAATGCACAATTACATATACAATGATTATATATTAACATTATTAAAGGAAAAATAATTTGTGGCTTTGACATGATAGTAGAGCTATCTGACTTTTTTACAGAGTTTAAGATTTCAGCTGAAAACCTCCCAAGACAAATAATAGTTATGGTGACAGTTTGCTATATACAGTGCATATTGTCCATTAGAGGAGCATGCATAGCATCAAGTATCCTAATAGCTTTGTTTCAGAACATAAGCTTGTGTGAACAAGAGGAAATAACCTGCCTTGCCTTTCCATGCCTGATTAGCTTTGGCAAATAGTGCACATTGAGGATGATGATGAATTGACGTTAACAGCAGCTCTAAACCATCAGATAAATATAGACAACCTTCTGGATAGCCTGTTCTGTAGGTACAGAATTTGTTTCCTAAAAAAGTCATTTCCTTTCCTTTTAGAAAGCACATGTGTAAGATTGACGTCTTGAAAAATAACTGTGAAAGGTATTTTTCTTTGTGAATTGTTAAAAATCCAACAATGCCACTTGGGCTCTGAACTCTTCCAGAACATGGTGAAAATATGTCATTGTTTAAGTGCTTCTTACTAAAACCCAGCCAGGCACATCATGGACATTATAAACCAAATTAGTTTCGCATGGCTTGAACAAGGTTTTTCCATAAACAGAAAGGCTGAAAAGGTGATAACTGTGAAAGAGCTCCAAGTACAGGAGCAAGTTCTCTAAGCATACCACTGAGACTCGTAGGTGAGGGCATACAAGTGTCCCCTAGCCTTGCCTCCTGCTTTCCTGGATCTCCTCTGCTGAGCAGAAGCTTGGACTGGGTGTCACTTCTCCCAGGACACTGCAGAAGGGCTGTCAGTGCTTCCCTAGGCTGGGACTCCCCACTGAGGACGTTTGCTGGAAATGATGTTCATCAGCACTCCTTTCTTATCAGAGATGAGACACAAAACCTGGCAGTAACCACAGGTTTTGGGTGGCCTTTGGCACTTCCAGGTATGTTCAGGGAGATGTCCTCATGTTGTCCAGCCCCTCAGTTTTACCCAGGCACAGCTGCACTGCTGGTGCCTGAGCACTCCTGGTGTGCCTGAGAACACCCTAATTTTCTCTGGAGGGATCAGAACAGCATTTGCTTGTTGTATGATTCACCAGGTCATCTCCAGCTAAACTAGGAGAGGTTAATTTTTGGATCCTTATCACCAAAGTAGAATCTAGGGGGCAGAATCAGTGAAGAAAGAGGGAGAGTAGTGATTTCCACAGACTGACTATGTAATGGTCTGAAAAAAAATGTGCTGTTTTCACATGTTCCATTGCAGCTTTGCAGTGGCATTCTTTCTCAGGGCAAGATTGTCCCGAAGATGGAAAAATTTATATACCAGCTGTAGGAAAAGTGTCACTTGAAGACCACTTTGATTAAAAAGCCTTTTCAGAATTTCCAAACAATTATGGTCAGATGTTAAGATTTCTTTAAAGATACACGAGGACACTTAGAAGTGCCTGATCCAGAGAAGTGCACAGATCCTTGCACAGATAGGAATGATTCAGAAAAATTATTGCACTATCACATATTTAAGCTTAACAGTAAATGAGAAGTGTTTAATCATCATTAATGATATATTATAAAACTCAAAATTAACAGATAAATGTAATGTAATTATAAGTAAACAAAAAACCCTTCCAAAAACCATTATCTACCCATCACCTGTTTCTACATTAGGAAATTGCTGGAATATTGAAAAATTGAGAGATATTAGAAAAATAGCAAACATCAGAGATTTCTGACACATCTGTATGTTGACATCATACGACGGAACATGTGTGACCACAGCCTTGCTAAGGGTGTGCCCACTGACAGTCTCAGCTCAGATTTCAGTAACAGCCATGTACTCAAGGAAATTGTCTGGCTCTCTGTTCTTTTCAACACAGTGAGAAATGAAATGGTGAGAACTGTGCCTGTTTAAAAATCTTTAAGAGTGTCAATCAAAAATGCCCATTTTCAGTTGGAGTTAAGTTAAAGTCAAGCTTTCTCTGCAAAGGTGTTTTCCTACAAAAATATTCCTTCATGTTTTTTTACCCTTTGTAGTTAAACTGCGTTATTTAAGGACTAACCTAGCCAGAAGCTACGTAAAAGAGCCAAGAGGGTTCCATTATCATTGGCTTAACCTTTTTCTGTAGACCCCTTCTGTCAGGCTGTTGGTTTTCTGTAAGTCCCACACAATGGTTTTAAGAGACAAGGGATGTTCACATTGCATTTCACGTTACCGACTCTAGTAGTTACTCAGGAATAACTGCTCCTGCTGTGGCTCCAGCTGCACCATCTGATTTGGCAATTTCTCACAACTTGGACAAATTAGGGAGCCAATGTGGCAAAGTGATTGCTGTGGGAGGCAAGCATGGCTCTTCCTTTCCCAGTGACTGCTAGGTACAGGAGCAGCTAATGAACATTGTGCTGCACTACAGCCCTTCCTTTTGCCATCTTTTTTCATGTTTCAGCCCTGAGAGTTCTTACTTTTGGGTAAAAAGAGAGTCTTCTAAGCTCTTGCCCTTCTTTTATGCCACCCCCCTCACCTATGACCCCCTCTGGCAACTCCATTCTCTACCAGCTGCTTTGCTTTCCAGACTGCTTTTCCTGTTCAATCTGACTCCAGCAACCACCTCCCTCATATGCATCAACTGAAGCAAACAAAGAACATTTGCTGTTCAGCACAGTGATAGGAGTTAATAAGCTGGGCTGTTAAACATTTCAACTTCTCTATCTGGATACATTTTGGATGGAGGGCAAGTTTTATCAGATGTTTGTATGATGCCCAGCCCTGTGACACTGCTCTCTGATTAGAAGTCCCAAAGTACTACTGCAGTACAAATAGATTATTAATGCGGCTTTTGTTGTTTGTTTGTTTTTTTTTTTTTTTTTTTGAAATCCCTCCTTAAACATGTAAAAGTGATTGCACATTTTCAAAATAAAACATCCAGATTTATTCAGGAATAATATGGATAAAAAACTGGAAAAAGTATGAAGTACTTATTACAATCTGTCTTAGTGTGCTTCTTGTCTTAGTGTTATGGCAACAATTAACAGTCAGGTTGGATTTTTGTTTTTGGTATTTTTTAGATATTTGTTTGTTTGATTCTGGTACAATTCCCTAAATGAACTGTCAGGTAAGCAACTCTTTTTCTAACAATTTATAACAGTGCTGGAGAGACACTGATTTTATGGAGGTCTGAGAAGCTGAATGTGTACCCTGCTTGTAAAGACATGCATAATCTGCAAGATTACTTGCTCACACAAGGAATGTTTCCATAGATTCATCAGCCATTCTTTTCAGAAAAACATAAGCTTTATTTTTGCCTGGAGACTGGACAGACACATATTTAAACAGAAAAAAAAGCCGTCAATGATGAGTGACAGCCTTAAGATGCTCAATGTAGTATTTTTATTTAGGAACATAGGGTTGGAAAGAACCTCTTGGGCTGTTTTTAAACAAGTCAAAGTCATAATCATATAGTTCTTGATAAATAGACTCTGCTGAAATCAAAACAAGCTGTTCTTTTTGAATTAAATAGCTAACTCAGGGTGCAGAGTGGGACAGCTATTGACTGGAGAAAATAGATTAGATTAGAAATAGTGTTTGCATCCCAAGAGCTGTACAGAATTGAAGCCTTTATTTTCCATGTATTTAAGAACAATTTAGGATTTAGCTGCCTGCCAGAATGCTGGCTGTAGTGCCTACCACGGTATGCAGTTGCCAGTGTGGGAATATAGAGAAGCAAAAGAGGCTGAAAAATTGTCTCGTTTTTTTTCCTAACAGGAAAAAAACCAGAAAAGACTACCTCCTTTTCTCCTAACTAGACCAGTCAATAGAGGGTTTGCAGCTGTCTGCATCTTCTGTGCTCATATCAAATACCATGTCCCATTTAAATGTGCTCTATTGTATAAGTTATGGTCGCTAGCAAAGTTCTGGGACAGACTCTGGTCAGTGGTCAGATGTGGTCATCCTTGATCCTTCCAGACACACAAAAGAAATTAACTCTTTCAAAACCTGTAAAATATTTAATCTTATGCTCCACTGTCCCACAGAACATACATATTTTTGTTAGCTAGCTTTTTCCTTCTTCTCTCTTCCTCTTTTTTGATACTCATACCACGCCCTTTTTGGTTTTTCTTTTATTCATAGTTCTTTAGTTTGTTTATTTTTCATTTCATTAAAGATGAAGCAGTCAAAGAAAATAGAAAGCAAGAGAGTATTGAAACAAGAGGTCAACATGAATGTAGAAAGTGCCTAGAAATAATATTTGGTGCAGTCTGAAGGACAAGAAAGATAGAAGATCTGTCCTAGAGCTGTGTGAATAGGGTAAATACAAGAAGATATTAAATTGCCCTAGAGCTAGGTGCATAGGTTAAATGTTGTAAATATATGCAATTCTGTTACCTTTCACGCATTAATGAATCTTCTCCAGCTATGCTTAAACTACTTTATACTCATTCTTCATAAAATTCATCTGCACGAATGTTCTTAGAGTGACTTTGAAAGCTGTGTGTGGTGTTGTTCACCAGAAAAGTACAGTTTAAATTCATTGGTATGAATGAAGCTGTTCTGGAAGCGTGTCCTAGCATTCTGGGCACAGAGACTGTCACAAGTTTCTCAGGCCTCCCCCACCCCATCTTCATGATAAAGGCAGCAAATGGCACATGCAGTTTAACTATTTGGATGTATCTCACACTGGTCCAGAAAGAAAATACTAGATAAGTCTCTTTCTCATTCTTCTGAAATGTACATCTCTGCATTATGGACCAGGTAAAAGTAAGTGTTGGATTCTGTGCTTATTTATGCTGGTAATACATACTTAGGCCAGCTGTGTTGGGATAAACTGCACAGAATCCTTCCATGCAGTTCTGAAAGAAATTGCAAAGGCATCTAAACACGCAGAGACATTTTGATTTTGTGTAATCAGGATAGGGTGAAGAAAAAGAAAGTAGTGGAGTGGGACCCCCCACTATGGTCTGGGATCTGTGTATTCCTGCTGTGGGGCAGCTGTGACACAAACCACACCTTATGCCCATTCCTCTGGCTGAAGCTGTATTCCTCTGCAAATGGAGCATTTTCAAAAAGCACTCAGACTGTCAGGCACTGGAGGTGGTATTTCTTGAGATGAGGTAGTTGCCAGGTACAACACCACTGTAAACGGAGCAGGAGAACAAGGTAGGAAAAATGCCACCCCTGGTGCCAGGCAGGCCAGTGTGACTGTACCTGCTGTTCCTCTGTCCTTTGTCATACAAATGCTTGGCATCTTCACGCTGTTGTGATATCATTATTGAACGAATTTCTTCAAAGAGGGAAACCTTTAGGGTGACAGGAGAGGTGGGCAGGGGAAGCAGTGAGTGCTTTGCTGGCCATGAGCTGTTTAAAGGGTCAGTGGCTCCTGTCGCTGTGCTGGCCGGTTGCTAAGCTGCCATGGATTTTTGTGCTCGTTTTCCTGGCAAAAGGGACCTTGTGATGAGGTGCAAAGGGACCTTGTGATGAGGTTATGGCAGTGCCTTTTTAGTAACCTCACCCACTCCCTTCTGCTTGCTGAGTGACTGAGTATGGGAGATGCTCACAGGAGCACTTGTTTTCTTTCTAGGCCTCTGAAAAACAGCTGCTGAAGCAACCAATAGGTTATTTATCCTGCCAAATTAAACTTAATGTTTTAACTTGGGGGAAGAGAGTCACTGTTTGGTGAGCTGCCAGGGCACATTGGGTAACTAAGACTTTCTAAGGAGATCAGCAGAATTTCTACTGTCTTCATCCCACTTGCATCTTCTTTGAACTCACAGCAAAGAACATTTACTTAGTGCTTGGGTGAAAATTATCTAGCAAAGCATAGAACTGTTTTGTGAGATTATATTTTAACCCTGCTTTCCTGTAGCTGTCTCAAGCAGCAGGAACTTTTGTGTACGTCATTACATTGTAATAGCAGCTGAAGCTGCTGGGCCTTACAGTGGAGCAAAAGAGAAAAAAGGAAAAAGAGTTTTATCCTATGCCAGAAAGGTTAAGAAAAAGATGCAGCATGAGAGCAAAGTGGTGTTTGGGAAGGGGGAGGACATGATTGCTCAGATAAAGTGTGCTTTCTTGCTGTTCAACTTCATTTGCAGAGTCTGCAATCTGTACTATCCACCATACAGAAAATTAGAGAGCAGCACTGGGGTGTAAGCAAATGAAATTTCCTAACCTCTGAATGAAATTGTCAGTTGACATAATCAGTGCTTTTAGACATGTGCAGCAACAAGAAAGGTAATTATTTAGCTTGCCTATTCAGTGGCTGTGAAAGGCACAGCACTCCCTGAAGAAAGCGGAGAGTCAAAGAGATGAGGTTTGCACTAATCTGGTGGGTGGCCTTTTCCTGTTGGTCAAGCATTTTTTTATAATATGGTTGTTTCTAGTTGCTTGTAACATCATTAAATATTTGCTGGCAGGGTTCTGGGAAAGTAACAGCAAGTAACCATGTAACCAAATAGCTAATCTGTGTTTACTTAGCCTGACATGTCATCAAATTCTTCCCAAGTACGTTAATGTACAGCTAAAAATGTGAACTAGGGTCTCAGCCCTGATCTGAATCTTGCCTGGGAAGCTGGGCCAGAGATCTAGGCTGAGGCCATGCCACCCAGCTACTCCTGTTTGTGCATTAAAATTAGTTAGGGCTCTGTATGTGGAGATTGTTGACTCCTCTGAATATTTTGGTGTATATTTCTGCTTATTGAAGGGTTACTGTTACCCATTCTGGCATTCCTGGAAATTCCTCCTCCACCCTACATAATCAGAACTTGAAAAAAAACCAAAACAAACGGTCATTTTTGTAGAAGGGGCAATGAAAGATACTGCTCAGACACAAAATAAGAAGCCTCTCCTTGCCAAGACTCTGCAGAAATGCTGCAGTGGTATGTCTCAATTGCTCATGATCCCCTTGTGATGGATCATGTGCTTATGCAAACTCCGCCTAACTATATTACTTGCTATTGCCAGGAAACTCTTGAGCTAAATAACTTGAACTTTATGAGTGCTCTGTTAATTCATGGATTCTTATGGGCTATTCAGTCATCCAGGCATTTGAACATAACTTATTGAACTTGCAATAATCAATAAATCTACCTTGAAGCCTTTAGTGTTAGATGCAAAATATGCTGGCCACATGGTACAAAGCACTGGTACTGGCTCTGTTTGTTCAAGTGAATTTGGCAGGATAATTTGATGGTAGGCTTCACTGACAAATCAGGATACAATCTATTTGTGCCACTCTGGCTTCATGCGAGATTAGCTAGCAGCTCTTTTTGGTGGATAGGTTAGATGTAGACCCTCACAAAAAGTGTTTTCCATCTAAGTAGACTGAGATGTGGTGGTGGTTTAAATCAAATTGTAATGCTTGATGATCTGGTCATTCACTGATCCAACATGAAGAATCATGTAGCTGCTGCGTTAGCCATCAGATAACTTGTTGATCCAGTGTTTGCACATATTTCATAAGGCAGTTGTTGCCTGAAGCTATACGGAAAGCTTCCATTGAAGCTGTAATTGGCCCTATCAGTTAAAAATAATGAATCAGTCATTAGTTCATGTCCACTTACTCAAAATGTAACATAAATCCTGCAAAACTCTGTCGCCTGGATGGAATCTGCACGAGAAAGATGCTCAGCTCAAAAATTAGCAGCATATGCTGGAAGGCAAGTACACATGGTGTGTGCCAAATGACGAGTCCATGGGTGTGTTTTCTGTATTGTGTGCCTGGTATCTTCTAACTAACTTCTGACTGCAGGCATTTCCAGCCTGGCTCAGATTTTGTGAATAATGCCATACTTGCCTCTAAATATGCTTTCTTGTTTTACTGCATTAGCCAATCTGTTGTCTCTTTTTTCCTCAATTTGTTTTTGTTTGTGTCAGAAGTTTGAGTAGAGTGGAGAGGCTTGTAAAGAGGCCACTGATATCTTGCTGGTCATGTGGGCACCTGCAGAAGCTTCTTAGAAAGCTCTGTCAGCTGCACTGGCATTTTTTACTGTGTATTAAAACATTGTGTCAGAAGAGGCAAATTGTCCTGTCTCCATTCTGGAGCTTTCACTGATTTTTTATGTATGTAAGTTTTAGTAATTGAATACCTTGAAGATGAAGTTTGAAACCATAAACTCATTTGGGTTTAATTTGTTTTGTGGGATTTTTCTAATCAGCATTAGGAATGACTTTGCAAAGGCTGCATCCAGCTGGGACCCTTTAAACTCATCTCTCTCCAGGAGATGACATGGGGTTTTGCTTGGTTTTTTTTCTATTGTAACCCAGGCTATGAATTCTTGTTTGATCTTTGTAAGCAACTGTGGCCATTCATAGGTAATCCAAACTGTAGCCATGTCATGTGTCCCATCTGAGATGTGGCCTATGTTCACACAAAGAGGGAATGATTTCCACAACCAGGCAGACCAGAGTACTGTGTGTCTCTCCAAAGAGCCACCGAAGTGAGAAGCACAACAGGTCACTGAGTTTTTACAATACCTGAGGTCTCTTCTAGTTCATGAAGTGTGGGTTATATTGCAATAGTACTTTGTGGTGCAAAATAGTACTTTGTGTGAAAACCACTGTTGTGCTAGACTCTATAAAAACACAGAGAATAATCTTGCAAAGGACTTATAATACAATTTAACTTATGATGAAACAGATGTTTGTGACAATGGAGGAGAAGATAATAAAACATCATTAGTACGTGTTCTAATGCTTGTAGCGGGAATTTCTTTGGCCTCTGAATTATTAGATTTTTACAAATATTTAATTATAAATAAATATTAGCAAAGTCTATTGTATAAGGAGAGAAAATAGGACAGTAGTTTTTTTTTTTCCAAATACGATACAACAGTTTTGGCCTAAAGTAGAGTGTGTGATACACACTGATTAGTGCAGAGAGAAAAATACATGGTACTTGAGGAATACAAGGAAAGACCTGGAACAGATATTTAATGCTAGCTGGTTTAGCTTGAGTAACTGGATGGCAGTATAATATAGTTTTGGCATCTTTTGTGGATATTTTTATACACTGATATTTTTCAAGGATATTGTTTCAAACATGGCCAGCATAAGTCACTTTCAAAAATGTTGACAAGCACACACTTTGTTGTAAGGTTATGAAGGGTACTCTTTGCTGTTCACTTCCCGTGGCAGTTGACTGTCCCCGACTTCTGCACTTTGCCTCTGCTGGATGTGAAGGAAGCTTCTAGCTTCACAGAAGCCACCCCTGTAGGCCTTCTGCTACCAAAACCCAGGCCATGCAAACCCAACATACCCCTATGTTTGAAAGCTGTGCTAGAAATTTTCTGGTTTCAACTTTTATGGAGTGAGTTGTGTTAGCACATAGGGCTTGATCATACTCTGTATGATCAGCTGCAATTCCTTGGCTTTGAAAGCCAATCAGATAGGTTAGGATTACATTTCTTATACTTCTTGAGTCAGAACACTACCAAAGATTTTGTTTTCAAAAAGTTTGTTGATCTTCTTGTACAGTCTTGTTACAAGATATTATTTACAGCCTAGTAGGAATTCAGCTAAGCTTTCAACATGTTGTGTTTTTTGTTTGTCATACCTGTTTTCTCCTATTTTGTTCACCTTAGAATTTGGCAGTGTGTGTATGTTTTCTTAAAATAATTCTGGTTTTGGTTTTGAGCTGCAGCTCCAGGTATCTCAAGGAGGTTACTGATGAACACTTCTCAAAGGTTCAGATGTGGTGGTGTTCAGGGCTGGTTCTAGAGGTCTTGTTGTTTTGGGTCAGGGAGCTCTGGGCTTTGCAGAGCTAAGCCTTGAGCATCACCTGTCTGAGCAGCTTCAAGGACTGAGGATACACAATGTTGGCCATGTAGCTGCTTTCTTGAATTGCCATTTTTAAGTGGCTCTGTAGCCCTCTGACCTCCCCTAACAGGTAGCACTTCTTGGGAAGCCTGTGGTTCTTGTCAGTGGGAATCTTGCATACTTAGCATCTGTTGTAGCTAGGTGAGATAGAAGCTATTTGAGCTCTCTCTTCAAGCAAAACTGAAAGATATGCCAGATGTTCTGCTTATGTCTTAAAAATCTTTGATCCATTCAGAGGCTGAGGGCTTGCTGGTGATGGCAGAAACATGGACTGAAATCCAGCACTGACAGCCAGCACTGCATGTTCCTGCACTGAGAAAACTGAGCCACTTCAGGTCCCTTGATCGAGCCCTGCCATTCAGCCACTGATGCAGAAAGGACGAAGGTCTGTTGGTCCCATTAGCAAAGCACATGACTCATTTACCCACCTAAGGTCCACTGGATGTCATTTGGTCTCCTGCAGTGTCCTGCAGCACCCAGTGTGTGTTTAGAGACTATTTTATGGCCTGGATGCAGACAGAGTTTTGATTTAAGTGGTCAGGAGAGGGGGACAGGCTAGCTCTAACCTTCTGTGAATTGGCCACGCTCACAAAATCAAGTTGCTGTGTCCTGCTGATTACAGCTTTCATCTGGGGGTTAGTTTGTGAGAATAAGGAGGTCATTTTATCATCAGATCTGCTCTGGTTGTGGACTAAATACTCCCTTCTTGTACAAAGGTGAAAACTGTATTCTCTCAAACAAAACTCTTGCACTAAATTGTGTACAAGGAAGAACAGCTAGTTTGAGTAGAGATTGCAATTGAAAACACAGTTCAGACCAGGGACTGGCATGAGTGGGGGAGCCTGCTGGAAGTGAAGGAGTGACTGGCAGCAGTGAAGTGACTTGCACATGTATGCAGTGACACATAGGGGGGAAGAGGGTACTGTGTGCTAGGATGCAAGTGCTGGGCAAATTACCCAAACTATCATGAAAAGCATGATACCAGACACTGGCTCAAATTCTGATGGCCCTCTTGGTTCCAACAAATTTTCATAAACCGCATATAAAAGAAAATGCTAACTTTTCTGCAGTAGGGAGAGCTGAGGCAGGATGTCGTGCCCAGCCGTTCAGGTTAGGGCATGTGCAGCGTGTCCTGACTCCCGCTCTGCCCGTTTCTCTCCCCAGATGGCCGGAGGACCATGTGCCGAGCAGCGCCGGGCCGCGCCGGGCATGAGGGCCGGAGGCGGGCGCTGCCGCTGAGGCGATCGCCATGGCCTCGTCCCGCCGGGCCCGGCACACCGGCCCTCCCGACGGGGGCTGGGGATGGATGATCGTGGCTGGCTGCTTCCTTGTCACTATCTGCACCAGGGCCGTGACAAGGTAAAGGCACTGCTGCTTGTCTTGCTGGCCTCTTCGTGGCATTTGCTTTTGGGTTTTTTCCCGCCTTAGGAAGAGGGTTTGGGATCTCCTCTGATTTCTTGCAGCTGACAGGGTTTTTTTGGTTAGGTACAGACTCTCTTCTGCTGCATTTTCCAAGGCTTCCTGAAACCCCTAAGGCTGCGGGGACAACCAAGGGATTATGAGCCCTCTGGCCTTAGTCTCACCTCCTCTGACAGCTGCTCTAGCTTTCAGCACCTACTCCTTGATTTCTTACAGAATCCAGATCTGGGGCAGGTAGTGCTATTTCAGGCTGTGGTGGTTTGGCTGGAGAGGGAGGAATTATGTAGGGTCTTTTTGGGTTCACTGTGTCCCTCTGACCCCAAAACCGTGCTCATTTTTGCCAGTCCCAGTGAATTTGCGTGACTCCTGAGTCAATGTGAAAAGCATGTAAATACCTTCTCCTGCTACGAGCATTTCAGGTACTGTCCTGCCTGAGAAGGTCCAAGCCCTAGAGAAGAGACCTCTCCCTACACCCTTCTGGTATCCAAAATATGCAGAAAATGTTTTCTCGAAAACAGAAATAACAGGACTAGACTGCTGCCTTGCATGAACATAATGCAGTCTGGGATGAGATTGCTTTCACAGTGACTCTCATGTCGACTGGAGACAGAGGAGCCTGGTGTGTGTGAGCATGGACAGTTTAGCTATATTAAGCAGACAGATAAGCACACTGCTAAGTGAGGAAAACTGAAAGAGTGTCTTGTTGGACAGTCAGTATAATGTAAATACAATGTTTCCTACCTAAAGGTCTCTTTTTTTTTTTCTTTTTTTTTTTTTTTAATAAAGCTCCCAGGTTTAGGGATCTTAAGTCTTTAGGGATCTAGGGTCTTGGAGTCAACAGCACAGAAGGGGATAGAAACACTTATGCAGTGTTAGTTAATGCATACAAAGGTACCAATTCCATAACAAATGCAGAGAATTCTTAGTGGATTTAATTCTTTGTTCATGTGTGCCATGTGTTACATCCAGGAAATCACCTAATGGCTGGCACATATTAGACTATATAGAAGAGTGAAGTATGTGCAAGAAAAAAAGCTGAAGAAAATGGTCATTCATTGATCTGGGAAAAAGAGAGGGAAAAGGCATCTTTTGTTGATCCAGAAAAGAGAATGAAATTATGCAGCCTTTTAATCTGTTCCGCTGCAGGGACATGTTGAACAGTAACACTTGTTGAGCAAAGTAACCTCTCCTGGACTCATTTTGCTAACCTGCTGGAAGGCCCACCGGCTCCTGCTGTGTGTTGATTCTCTGAGAGGAGTTGCTTTGCACTTTCCATCCATGAACACAAAGCTGCAGGTGGTGGTTGCTCTGTAGGTGTTTTATTGACCTACCCCCACAGTTTGTGCGGGTGTGGAATAGCAAGCAACAAGGTCAGTGAAGAACTGTGAAGGCAGGGCTTTTTGTGCCAGGGAAGCATCATCATCATATGGGCTATAAGTAGCTCGTGAGAAGCTGCATTTCAATTTCCTTTTAGTTCAAAATACTATGAGTTATAAAAACTCTAGCAGCAGATACCTCAGCAAGAAACATGTGACATTATAATGTTCATGATCCCAATTTTGATTTTCCTAGGAGCTGGAGAGGACCTTCAAGTGGGTACTTTTTATACCTGAAGAGTGAGACCAGTGTTTTCCGTGAGGCAAATATTCCATGTTTAACAGATTGGTGTTCATGTTTTTCTGTCCTAGGTGCATCTCCATTTTTTTTGTGGAGTTCCAGGCATACTTTGGGCAGGATTATGCCAGAACTGCTTGGATCCACTCCATTGTTGACTGTGCTACGATGCTTTGTGGTGTGTATTACCCTTTTAAGAGTAACGCGGCTGTTTTTGCACCGGCTCCATCTGGTTTTAGCATGCTCACAAGTTGGTGGAGTCAGCTGGGAAATCTCTGGGGTATGGTATATCCGAGCTGCTTCCCCAACACAGTTGTGCGAGGGAGTGTCTTCATATTAAAGAAAAGAAGCAGAACTTTGTTTTGTGAAATGATTTAATTTTTCAGAAATGTACTTTTGTTGAGGTCTGTTGGGATACCTCATGTTTCAGAGCTATTAACTGAGCAATTGTTTCTTTTGCCTTTTGATTGGAGTCATATTTGAGATGTAGCACAGGATGTACATCTTGCCTCCAGATCAAGTCTCAACCATCCACCTTTTATCAAAAATGTGTATTTAGAAATAGTCTTCTCTCTTAAAAGAAAATCTGATATTATTAAAAATCATGTACATCAGTGCAGCAGTAGTACTGAATTTCTCATGGGTTTGCTTTAAAGCTGTACAGCTTGCTGAAAATTCATGCCCTAGTTCATGTAGAAGAGGTTAATCCAATAAGAATTGCTAGAAAGGCAGAGGGACACAGCTAGAATGAGATGCAACAACTCACCTGTGACAGCCAGGTTTTATCTTGGGGAAAAGAGAGAGGTAAGGGTAACCTTGCCCTGGCATTGCAGGTAGTAGAGGAGGAAAGGGCTGGTGATGACATCCCATGGGAGAAGCAGGGTGATGTGGGAAACATCAGTGTTGGAGAAGTGCTGGAGAAGTGCAGGAGAAGGGTAGCAGCCCTGGAGATTGTCCAAAAGACGTGAAACCTCTCCTGTTTGGGTCTAACCCAGAGTCCACAAGGCCAGGGAGATGTGAGGAAGAACACCTAAAGTTACTGAGGGTTGAAGTGCAAATTCCAGGTGGGGAAAAGTCTGAGTGTTGTAAGAGTGGAGTAATGAGCAGTGTGGGCTGTTGCTGTGGCCTGTCTTGACCCCTTGACACTGCAGATTAGCTGTGTTCCATAATGACTTTGATCTACAGAAAAGGCTGCTGAGAAGGCTACTACACAGCTTTATCCTGACTTTCAGGAAAATTACTTTCAGAAGTTTCTTTATATTTGGTGCTCGTGCCATTGTGGTAGGGGTATGTTGGAAGACCACTCTGTAGCTGCAATTGCTGTTTTCTCCTGCTTCCTCTTGCTTCCTTTTCATTTATAACTGTTGCAGTGAACTGTGTGTGAGGACCTGCCATTAACTACCAGCTTTACTTGTTTCTTTGAAGCCCCGCTTGGGAGTTTAATCAGTAATCATGTATCCTGCCAAGTTGGTATCATGCTAGGAGGGCTGCTTGCGTCTACTGGACTAATTTTGAGCTCATTCGCCACCAGTCTGGAACATCTCTACTTATCATTAGGAGTCCTCACAGGTAGGATGCATTCAGCCCCTTTGTTGCTGCCAGAACACAGGACAGGAATGCTAAAAATGATGGGTGATCTCTTCTCCATGTCATAGTGACACTGCAGTGGTCAAATAGACTCAGATTTGTTCCCATCATTGTAAAAGAGAGGCTGCTCCAGCAAGAGCTTCAAGCACTGACTGATCTCATATGACACAAATGCAGCACCCTGTAAAAGCAACTCCTGCCTTCTATTAGAAAGAGGACTGTCAATAAAGTTCTGAAATTATGGGAGGTCAAGAAGGACTGCTGTTGCAGTGAAAAGGTTTCCCTGTTTTGTCTGGGATTTGGGAGCAGTTTGTCATAGCAGAAGTTCTAGACTGCTGTAATATATTTGCTTATTTGGAAAAAAGTTTAAATCAAAACGTAAATATAAGTAAGAGGTAGGGGAGCTCTTGGTGAATACCAGGCACTTCAGCTGTATGTCTTACTTTTGTCTGCATTACATTCCAGTTGAAAAGCAAAAAAAATTGCTGGTTGGTAGTCTTGCTGTAGCAGCTCTTCCATTTTTGCTCAGGTATGGTGAAAACAAATCTTTGCTCTGTCCTACCTGCCTCTGTTTGTTGTGCACAGAGGAACTTGAGAGGGGCCCGTGGTCACACTGACATTCCTTCCTCATTAATACTGACCTGGTAGCCACGGTGATATAAGACCTTGTACTTGGTCCCCCGGAGTTTAGTAATGAGTCGGTGGAATTACTGCAGTTCACATGCTGCCAACAGCTTATTTGTTTAAAAAAAAAAAAATCCTTATTTTAGTGCATTTTGCTCTGTATTACAGTGTTAATCTTTGACAAATGTGTTTGTTCATAACAAATAAAAAGGCTTCTTGTAACTCGAGGGACTGTGCTACATACCATGCTAATACGTCCGAGGCTTCCTTCGTGGGAGCTGCGGGGAACACCGAGGTGGAAAGGCAGTTACAATTTGTGCATGTGGAGTCTGATTAACAGACAGGGGAACTGTTGGTAAAGGCTAGATGTGGTGCCCCCAACCCAGAGAGCAGACGGGACCACAACAAGTGAATGTCTAAATCCATAAAAGCAGCAGGACTTGAAACCAAAGAGTGAAGCAGATGTGAGATTGGGAGGTGTCAATAAGTAGCCAAGTTCCTTCTAAGAGGTATAAAAATGTTTTCAGCCCTAAACTTTCCACTTTTCACAGGAAATCTGTTGGCTTTTTTGAGACCTATTTCCCCCTGCCAACTCACTAAAAAATAAATGATGTATATGCCTAGTAGAGTATGATTTTCAAAGCTCTCGAGTGATGATGTCTAGTTCAGGGCTGCTCCTCTGGCTCTGCTGCCTGTACAGGTCCAGCCCTGGCTCTGTGCCCTGCTTCTCCCCTCGCCTCCTGAGGGGTACCAGACTGGGCACCTGCTGCCCAGAGTCCCTCTAATCCTCTTATTCCATCCTGGCAGTTTTACTGCCTGCCCCACACAGTGTGGCCTTTGAGGAGGATGTGGCAAGCCGGTTACGGCACTGGGGACTTTTTCACCCTCAATGTAGGACATGCTCCAAAACCCTAGTCAGCAACTCATTCCTATTACTGATTCAGAAATACGTATTTTAGTGTTAGGGCAACCACTTGATGATTAAAACCTGCTCTCTGATTCTGCAGCAGAGACCACAACCTTTTTCTCCATCCAAGAGAACAATCTTATTTGTTTACTCAACTGGATCTGGTTTTCTGAGGCTTTTCTCCTCTCTTTACTTGTAGAAAGGGATTTAAAATGGTCAGGACTCCAAGCAGCTGTTGCAAGGAGTTTGTTTAGCAGACCAAGATAGGTTTTTCTGTAGAATATTAGTAATAGAGACAGGCTCTTTGTGCTGTGTTTCAGAGACCTGAAAATTAATGTTCAGGGTTGCAACAGACCAAAGCACAAAGAGGTGCCTCATCAGGAGAGCGTGTCCAGTGCCAGCATTGGTGCAGACCCTGTGGCAAGACTTCATCTTGCATGCAGGAGAGGCTGGCACACCAGTTCTCTCATGATAAGTGATCATCCTTGTTCTTGTCATGAAGCGAACCCCATCACTTCTGTCTGAGTTTTATTATTGTGGATTAATGGTCATCATCGAGGTTTGTCAAGTCAGTGACCCTGCCAGTGGAAGAAAGACCTCATCCTAGTTTCTCATCACACTCAGACTGGGCTGTGTGATACAGAATCAGAAAAAGCTTTCTATTCATTTGTACTAGTGAAAATACATTATATGGTTTGATTTAATATATTCCATGTGTCATGCTCATTAGTATTAAGCCGTCTGCACTTTGCTTTCTCTTCTAGGACTTGGGTTTGCACTTTGTTATTCTCCAGCCATTGCGATGGTGGGCAAATACTTCAACAAAAGGAAAGCACTGGCGTATGGAATAGCCATGTCAGGAAGTGGAATTGGTACCTTCATCTTGGCCCCTGTGGTCCAGCTCCTAATTGAGCAGTTTTCCTGGAGAGGAGCTTTGCTCATTCTGGGAGGTTTTGTTTTAAACCTCTGTGTCTGTGGTGCCCTGATGCGGCCTATTTCTCTGAAGGAGGATTGTAAACCTGCTTCTGAGGTTCTTGAACAGAATTATGTCCCTGAAACAGAGAAACAAGACTTAAAGCGAATGTCCATGTGTTCACCTTTAATCAAATTATGGCCTCATGAAAGTTTATGCTACTGTTCATGGAAGGAATATGACTTTTTGCTGATGCCAGGGTTCATGGTACTGGCAGTGTCAATTTTATTTATGGCATATGGCTGCAGCCCTCTTTTTGTCTACCTAGTGCCTTATGCTTTGAGTGTTGGAGTGAGTCATCACCAGGCTGCCTTCCTCATGTCCATACTTGGTGTCATAGACATCATTGGTAATATCACCTTTGGATGGCTCACAGACAGAAGGTAAGGACTTCTGGCTCATTAAGTGTAAGCTTGAGCTGGTGGGAGACTGGATGCAAGCAAGGTATAATACCTATAAAAGTTAACATTATGGCATGTTCTGTAGCATATTTAACTTAAAAAAAACCTCAAAAACACAGTCTAACTTTCAGAAATGCTTGCTATTTAATCTTTTTCTCTCTTCTGAGTTTGTTCAATTCTTCTGGTTTAATATCTTTTCTCCCTGAAAAAATGATGTGTTTGTATGTTTGATAATGGAAACATAACCCCTTGCCTGAGGTATGTTGAGCGTGATTCTCTGTATCTATTTCCTAGGGGATTTCACCCTGCTTCCTCTGCCTTTCCATCTCTTTTGTGCTGCTGGGCAGGCTCAGAAGTTATGGAAGAGGGTCCAGGGTCTGGCCCAATATTTTTAGGCTTGTACTAGGAAGGACGAACTGAAAATACATTTTCCAGTATATAAGAACTCACCATGCTTTGTGAACTCAGCTGAAAATGTCACTACAAATGTCAGTGTAGCAGTGTTACAGCACCTGTAACATCAGTAGATACTGGCCAAATTAACAAGAATTTTGATTCTAAAGGATGCATTCTTTGCACTTATTTAGTTTGTGGGAAAAATCAATTATTGTTTTTGTGGAAGAGGAAGGAAGGGAATTGCCATCTCGCTTAGCTCACACTAACTCACATTTAAGGGCTGACTGGAAAGGTGACAGCTAAGAGAGATATACTGCAATATTTTATGCATAATACTGGGAGCACCTTGCTGAGCTGGGATGTAAAGCCCAATGAAATACTGCTTTGAACATTGAAACTTAGGGGACTCTGAAATCCTGGCAGCAGGGTTCTGTCACTAGGAACATCCTGGAGAGCACTGCAGGCAGCACAGCTGCTACTGATGTTCCAGATGTTTCTGCAGTTGTAGGTGGGCAGCTTTCCCTACCTGGGCTCGTCTGCTGAGTGAAGACTTGTGTAAGGAAATGGACTTAAATTCGAGCTATAGAAGAGAGAGAGACCGAAGCACTGCGTGCCGGGGCATACGAGCTGAGATGCTGGATTCAGTGATAATGTTTTTGTTTTCTGTTTTGAAATTTGCAGGTGTCTGAAGAAGCATCGGTACTTTTGCTACCTCTTTGCTGTGGGAATGGATGGCCTCTGTTGTCTTTTCCTGCCAGTTCTCCAAAGCTTCCCCTTGCTTGTGCCTTTCTCGTTTACCTTTGGCTACTTTGACGGAGCCTATGTAACGCTGATCCCTGTCATGACAGCAGATGTAGTGGGAACTTCTTGGTTATCATCAGCACTGGGTGTTGTGTATTTTCTTCATGCCATACCATATCTAGTGAGCCCACCTGTGGCAGGTCAGTTTTGCCAAACAACTTCCCTATAACTTGATCATTACTTCAGATTTACCTACTGGTGTGATGTAAAAGGGGAGGAAGGACAGCAAATGCGCAGTGAATGTGAAGGTAGCCTCTGGATAGAGGAATAACACACCTGGACATTCATAATTCTTTAGATCTCCCATCCTGGTCTTGATGGGATGATTTCTACATGCAGAGTGAGATGAAATTTAAAAAGCAAACCAGTATGGAATAGGCTTCTAAGAGCTGTTACATCACCATGTAGTTTAGAAACTGTGCTAGTAGAAGGAGTAGAATATTTCATTGTGAAATTATATGATTTTGTAAAATCTAAATCTCTCTAAAGAGAGTTTAATTCCAAGATTTTTTTTTTTTTGTGTGTGTGTGAGTGTAAGACTTGATCTTTTAGTCTCTACATTGCCTTGAACAGGTGGGTGAGTCAGCTTCACTCATGTTTGGTCATGAGCTCATCCCTGTAATATCTAGCCATCATTTTTCCCATCTGTAACATTACAGTGCAGTAAGGATGAGAGCAGTACCCTTATTATTCTTCAGAAAGCACTTGACACAGTTTTTAATATTGTGGAAGGTCTGAGATCTTTTTCAAGCAAACAAGTATATGTATCTTGCATATTTTGTCTGATGTTTGCATCAATTCCCAATTAATCACTGCTCCTGAAGCTTTTAATTTAATTTTCCATAGCAAATATTATTGCAAAATAGAATTGTTTTAAGTGAAGCATGAGCCTGGGCATAGCTTAATAAATGTTTCTGCATGAGGCTCTTAGAGCTCTCTAAGCCTTCTAAAGACTGCCAGCTAAATCCATGCAGTTGGAAGATGTTTATTTAGTAGTGTGGTGATGATTGCTCTGCCTTTTCTTGTGGATTTGACCTCCAAACAAAAGGCCATAAAGATAGTATTTTCCTGCTGAGAATAAATCCCTCTCTGCCCCAGGATGTAAAAGTAGAGTGCTGGTGATGTAAACCTGTATTGTTTGATTGTATTTATATGTGATAACTCCACAAGTTGGTAACTGGGTCACAGGATTTCTAAATTATCCAGCAGAATACTGGTAGACCTCTAAAATTTTATTTTCCCCACAGGTTGGCTTGTGGACACAACTGGCAGCTATACTGCATCATTCCTCCTGTGTGGATTTTCTATGATATTTAGTTCAGCACTACTGTGCTTTGCAAGACTAGCAAAGAAAATCAAAAGAACACATTTGCGGTCCCTCACTGGTAACACAGCCTCAAAACAGCACATCTGGACAAATGGAGCAATAGCTTATTCTGTCACAGCAGAATTAGACCAAAGGGATGTTGAATTTCTGGCTGTGGATACAAGCAGCTTCAGCAAAAGGTGACAAATGCTGTTGAGATTCAGTATGGCACAGCCTGAGACAGACGTGGCTCTGTGGTGTTACACTGTTGAAGATACTTCTACTGTGAAACAAGACATCTCCCAATTGGATTTTTCTGTTGTGTTTTAGTTGGCTTAAATCTACATACAGCAACAGTAATACCAAGTTAATGCAGTGATAGAAGAAAGCTAGACTGAAAATAGAGTATGTCAATACAAGTGATCACAGATTTATTTGGAATTCAATGTTGACTCCACAGGTATCAGTCACCAAAACTGAACAATGACATTTACATTTAAAAATGTTATTGATAACATAACCTTTTCATTTCGTGGTCTAGTATGTTTCAATGGACTAATCACACACACCACAAAAAAATCTCTACATTTTTCATTCTGCATGAAACTCTTTACAAATGAGTGTTTCAAATGCCAAAGTCATCTGTTTGTTTTGCTTTTGTCATTTTTGTTAAGAAAATCTGGCAGGAAACTGATTTATGCTGAAAGTATCTCTGGAGCAGCTTTAATTTTTACAATGTGCCTGAACTTTGTACATACATTGCAATATAATTTCAAATATGCTTTTAGACCTGCTTTCCCACACACTCTATAGCAAATTTTACTTTTTTTCTTTTTTCCTCTGGATACCTTTAAAATTTGAATTTCTAAACATTGACATTCTGGGTATGGTCTTTCAGCTGATCCTTGTCTTGGTGGGTGGAAAATGTGCTGTGATGGCTCTACTATCTGAAGAGGAGTAAATCTGTGCCATGGGACCAGGCATGCTGATAGACAAATCTACTTTAACTGCATTAGTTGGAAGAAGCCCAAAGGCAGCCCAAGAGACCAGACAGACTCCTATATTTTCAAATACAGAGCCCCTTCCTCTTGTAAAATCAGCACCTATTAGAACTTCGGTGTCCATGCAACCAGATGGCTGAGAGATTGCCCACCCCACAGGCTGAGTGGAGAGGATGTTGGCAGAATTGTTTCTGTGTATTCCAGTGGCAAGTCTGTCTCTTTTCAGACCTAGAAGCTGCATCCTCAAGTGGTGCCAATTGCTCATTTGTACCATCTGAAGAGCTGTCAGGTCACTTTTCCTTGATGGCCTGAGCCATCAAGAGCTGAGACTTGCTGACAGTTTCCTGCTACTTGAGTGAGGAATATACACCAAGTGGCTGCTTAACAGGAGCTAGGGAGTGAATGTAGCTCATGGAGTAACTTACTGATGTGATGGTCTGATAAATACTGAGATTTTCTACATTTCCAGAGTGAAAACATTGTCAGCAATGGAAAACGTCACATTCTGCAATACAAATAGTTTCAGTGTTTTGATGCTGTATCAAGCTGTATTGTGTTCATTAACCAATTGATCAGAGTCCAAATAATTTTCATTTACACTGAACCTGTAGTTTTACTAGTCTGCAGTGCGTTCAATGGCTGCTTATTTTGTGTGTCCTTTTCCACTATGTGCCTTGGAAGTGAAAGCAACATAGACTGATGTTCACCAATTTGATTTAGACCAAGAGTACAGCCATAGGAGTATAATGTATTTATATATATACACACACATGGAGATATATATGAATAGCATGCCTATCAGGTAGTTTTATTATCTAAGTGTATTTCAAATATAACATATTTAAATTGTTTGTGTTTAAAAGAATCATTTCTCACTGTCCTGCTTCAGGAATGTAGTCAGAGCCAGTAGCATGATCTATGTGCACTGACCATAGAGTAAGTGAGAGCGGTGCAAACTCTTCTTAAAGCCAATGACAACTTTTCTTCAGCTTACCATGAAAATTGAGTCTTGGGCCTCAATTTAGTTTTTAAGATATATTCATAAAAAAAAAAAAGACAAAAATTATCCATGGGTGTTTCTTAATGAATGCACATTTGGAAAAAAAAGGAATTGGTTTTATTAATTAGTATTGATGAAGATAATGTTTTAGATCTTAATACAGTATTGTAATATTAAAAAAGTAGAGAAATAGTGTGGTCAACAAAAAAAATAATTTATTTTGAACAAGTTATAAATCATCACTGTAAATAAATGTACAAAAATTTAATTACTCTGTTAACCACATCACAACACATCACTGTTGTTCATGTTGGAACTGAATATTGTAGAAGCCTGTTGGAATAATGCCATATGCATTTTTATCATAGTAAATTATACTGTGTAATACATTATTAGCATTTTTTTATTATTTCAAGAATTTTTTCATAGGCTTTTCCCTTCATGTTTTCTAAGCAGTACTTCTTGTTTTAAATATCTCATTTAGCAGCAAACATTCAACTGATTTTATCCACAGATCTTTTGTAGAAAATGGTAAAATTCTTTCAGGGCTTTCCAACACTGTTTCTGCTCTGACTTAAGTCAATGGAGAAAAGCTTTTATACTGGAATAAAGACTTTTGCGCGTAAAAGCACACTGAAATATCAGCCCTGTCATGAGTGCCCCCACTAAGAAAAGGAAGGAAGGAAGCGTAGCAGGAAATGACCTGCAAGTGGAAGAAATGGGAATACAATCCAGGCTGGTGGAGCCTCATGCCAAACTTCTGGCTCCTGCTGCACACAACCCAGGCTGAACAGGTCAGCTGCATCCTGCCACGTGAAATATTTCAGGCAATGCATTAGAGAAATCTCTGGCTTGCAATAGTTTCAAAGAATGATTTATTGTATTGGCAGTATTTTTTTCAGCGATCACAATATTCAGGCTGTCCTCCATGGAGGACATTTCCTGGCACGGCTCAGTACAGGAGTAAGCCAAGATGCCCGAGCTAGCTGTGAACATTTTGCCAGATGAGCACTGCATGTTTGAGGATTTAGGAGTCTTTTCCACCCTTAATGGTCCTGCAATTCTGTGTTCCCACCAGCCCTGATGGACACAAGCATTGATGGGTATGAGCTTGGCTGGAGCACTGCACTGCTGAGCCTGTCTGGCTTCCCAGGATAGCGTGGTGGGACTTGACTTGGACTAACATCTGTCTGACACAGATTCTACCCCAGATGGATCCTACCTGGGATTATGCTCTGTTCTGTGCAGTGGATGGAAATTCAGTGTCAGTAAGTGAAACTGCTTACAGCTGCTGAAGTTCTCCCATCTGTCTCCATTCCATGAGGTTTGAAATGGGGGAAATAATAATTCTTTTGAAATTATTTATATTCTAGTGATAATCTGGAATATTTAATAAATTGTACCTTGGAAAGTTGTGTGGAAACAACATTGGAAAAGTCAAGTACCTTCTGTAGAAAAATGACTCTTTTTTTCAGAAAAAGCATTCCTGAAACATTCTTGTCAGCTTGGATAATAGTTTATCTCTTGAAAGGCAAAGGCTGTGTTACTATACGGTAAATGTATTTTATATTGCCACAACAATGCCTTGTTTGCTTTCTAAGCTGTTACAATTTATGTGAGAAGGAAGAGCTTGTTTAACTTAACTGTGACACTACTTTCATGGTTTGCATTGCAAAGTTCTTAGTGAGGTTTGCCTCAATAAATACCTTCTTCTTAGTGATTATTCTGGTTTATTTTAGTAAAATTTTCTCTACACTTTAGAAGGCATTTTTGAGTCATAAATTGATACTTCCTGAAGGGTTATCTTCAATCATTTTTTCTCTACACTGCTAGCATCAGCTTCAGTGATGTATTCACACTTGGGTGTGAATTGAGAGGCGTGTTCAGCCTCTGTGCAGTTCTAGTTTTGCCCAATGGATTTGGACTCTCCAAAATGTGTGTTTCATTTTGTCTACCTCCCGAAGCTCGAGCTCAACCCGCTCCCCATGTCTGCATGCCAGGCAATGCAGCAGCACCACCCTGTGGGAAATAACGTTTTTCCTCATTTACAAGACAGGCAAAATCCAGAGGGTTGTGTTTGCACAGAGGATCCCCAGGTAGTACTGTGGTCCAGAGCAGTCCTCCAGAGTACAAAGGAGGTGAGGCATAAAAAATTCCCTTTTTCATTACTATGTCTCACAGCCAGTTTCTTCACTGTGCAGACTGAGCTGCTATGATTCTTCATAAAAATTCAGGCTCGCTTTTGTTTATTTTCTGTTGTTGGGATGCTCAAAGTCCCTCACTGCTTACATTTATGCAGATAATAAGCATTATTTTCATGTGGCATAGAGAAAAAAACATCTTTCAGAGACTGGATTGCTTTCTTACCTCATGGCTTTCCTTCTCTGCTCACTTGTCTTCAGCCTCAAAGCCAAAGGAGTGCAGCCCACTGTTATTATGCCTTCCACTTTATTTGGTCCAGTCTTCATGTGATCTGTGATGAAATTACTGGGACACACAGGAAGTGAAACTTTGCTTTTCCCTGGGTTTGCTGAAGCAGAATAGTCAGTCTGCAGCTGAAGAATCAAAACTGTTGAGTCACCCAGCTGCTCTTTTTCAGCCTGGCTCTGTGCCACGTATTACTTTGTGGTGCGGAGAATGTGGCAACAGCTCCTAATGCTCCCAGCGTTTACTATGTTCGAAGGCAGAGACACCCATGATAAGGAGAATATTTCAGGCTAGTGTGGGCTGACCTGGTTATCATGCATAGGCTAGGGAAGGGTCATTTGCCCCTTGTACCTCTGCTGACGCATCTTTGCACAATTCTGTGCCACGCTGTAGGCTCCTGTTTTATTGGTGGTGTGTCACCTACATAACTCACACACCCACACAAACCCTTATCTCCCCTCTCGGCACTCCTTCATGCAGTGCCTGCACAGCACGAGGTCTCTGCTGCTGTACCAGGCCTGTGTTATTCTGCACAATGTCATTGTCTAAGACTACTAAAGATCCTATCCGCAGGAAAAGTTTGTTGCCACTCTCTACATAAACCCACGCAGTCAGTTTGAGAAACTGCTGTCACAGTTGTGCCAAGCAAAACAAAGCTGCAGGCAGCTCAGGACAAGGTCAAACTGAGCAGACCTGGCCAGCCTCGGTCCCAAGGCCGTGCAAAGCCCGTGCAAAGCTTACACCCTGATGCTGGCAAGAGCAACGCCTGCTACAGGCTGCACAGATGGCAACAGAGAAGGGAATGGCCCGGGGACTGGAGCATCTATGAACAACTTGCTGATGCTTAGTTTATAAAAATAAAAAATGCAGACCTGGCACTGCAAAATTGACTTTTGGGGTAACAAATAGAACCAAGAGATAAATTTGTAACACACATAAATGGCACTATATGTAGTAAATTCAGATGTAACCTGAAGCTGCAGACCAGGGAAGAAAAAGAAAGGTGTTAAAGTGTGTTAGCAAACTTATAAAAATGACTTAAACTGGATCTGGTGAGAGGAAGAAGAAACAACAACCATCAGCATTAGTACCTGGTAACCGTTGTTTTGTTTTCTTCTTCCCTTCTTTTCCCTCCTTTCCCTCTTCCACCCTTTCCCTCCTTTAAAAAACCCAACAAACCAGTCTTACATATTAGAACTTCTGGTTTCTACAAGAATCTGAAGAGCCTTAATAGCACACCCACCCACCCAACCCCCCTTGTGTCTCATTTAAGAGCCTGTGTGCTTGTGTGTTTGTGTGTGCTTGTGGAGGGATTGTTGGAGCCGATGTTTCAGAGCTCAAGATAAACATTAGTACAGCTTCTACTCTGAGTAGCATTCAAGATTGTAGCAATCAGGTATTTGATAGGTGATGAAAAGAGGCAGTGAATAGAGAAGGCAAAGGATTAGGGTATCTAGACAAATCCATGTATTTTATGGAAAATAAAGGTTGTAGGTAGTTACAGGAAAAAAAAGTGTTTGAAAGGTTACTGTAGTGCCAAAACCAAATGTGGACACTAATGATTTACGATGCTACTGAGTATCTGTGGGTTTCTTGTCTCTGCTTCTGTCCCAGGCATATATTTTCCTTGGTACACTGCTTGGGAAAATGCAGGTATCTTCCTTCTGAAATGCAGAACTTAGGCATAGTTTCCTTATTTTTACTAATTTAGTTGCATCTATATGCTATAGTTTGACACAAATGCCTATTAAATAAAATAAATGCAGGAAAGTGCTTAAATAAGAATAAGTAAGAGAATAGTTATGCAATGCCTTTCTGCAGCCATCCCTAACTTGCTGGGCATTGCACAGGAAAATGCAGAAATCTTTCCACAGCTCTGCTCCTTTCACTTCAGAGCGAGCTGCAGCTGGGCTGACTGCTCTCAGGGAGAGCTGCACTGCATAGCAGCAAATGCAGAAGCTTCTTGGAAAACATGTCCAGAAATTGGCTGCAAACAACAAATGCATTCATATTTAATAAAAAGTCTTTGTTTACTTGAGGGATCTGCACATACAGAAGAAGAGGAAACGTCTTCAAGCATATCTACACATTTTATGAAAATTCATATCCGGACATTTCCTTGGAGCTGAAGTGGATATATACTGACAAATAATTCCCCCCTGGAAGTATTCGGTCAGCCAAACAATTGCCTGAAATGCAGTTTTCCTTTTTTAAAATAATGTAAATGAACTATACCATAGTAAATTACAGGATCCCTTTACATATCCTATTTTATACCGGTTTCCATTTAGCCTAGGTGAGCATATAATTACTATTTTTGACAGCAGCAATTGTGGCATTTTATAATTTGGGTTTTCCCTTAGCAGGGAGGAGTAACCTGTAATTAATTTGACAAAAAACTCAAGTGAATCACTGAGCAACCAAGCTCTTTAAAATCAAACAGTTTTAAGAAATGGCATCCAGGAATGCAAAGGGTCATATAATATCTCTGTATCTAGAGACATATCCACGTATCAAAACATAGGGATGCTATGAAAACGTCAATGATTTTTCAATTAAAATCTTAATGCTTTCTAAATAAAAAGAAACATTTCTGTTCTTGACAACTTCTTTCTCCATCCAGCACTGCGTATTTAGTATCAGTTTTCTGTATTATTCTATGGATATTACTATGGGCCTGGGCAGAGTAACACGAATATTTATTTTAAAGGATTGAATTTGGTCCAAGTTTTTGCAAGCCCGGTCACATATCCCCTGACCACAGACACGCTTCTCTGGGAAATGACAGCTGTGCAATGCGTGCCTGCAAATCAGCTGCCGCAGAGCATGAAGATGAGACAGGTTTGCAGGAAGCTGTGATGCAACTTAAGCCCATTTGTACAAGGTTTGATACGTTTGGCAATGCTCGAAGATGACGGATGGGTGATCTGTGTGTGTACGAGCAGCAGTGATTGCTGTCAGCGCTGCAGGCCCTTCCGAAGGACGGGCGGTGCCGGGGCGCAGGTGTCCGGCACCGGAGCCTCGCCGGGGATGCTCGCTCCGGCCATCGCCGCCTTCCTCGCTGCTGCCGCTTTCTGCACGGAGCCGCTGCGGAACACAAGGCAGAGCCTCGCAGGGCGGCACCGTGCGGGCTCCGGAGGCCCCGGAGGCCCCGGAGGCGGAGCAGATGCAGAAGACGAGGAGGGCAGGGAAGCAAATCCGCGGGCGCCGTTCTGGAGGCTGCAAGGCTTCTGCAAATGGAGCCCGGGG
>VXBQ01017097.1:1302754-1318151 GCA_013400175.1 Phainopepla nitens | reverse complement strand
CGGGGGAGCGCCGGGGAGCGCCGGGGAGAGCCGGGGGAGAGCCGGGGAGGGCCCCGGCGGCTGCAGCCACCTGCCCGCGGCCATCCCGCTGCTGCAGCCGCTCGCACCCAAGGCTTACACGACCCCTTTCTCTACTCCTCTTCCCAGGTCCTTCTTGGTCAGCTCTTGCCTATGTTTGATCTTTCTCTCACGTTTTTTATCTGACCCAAGCCCGTGGATTTTTGCTAGTGGCTCTTCGCGACCGTCTTTCGGAACCGCTATAAAAGCGGATGTTCCTGGAGCACGGTGAAGCTCCGAGCACCGTGCTCCTATGTTCTTACCCACGACTGCTCTTCTCCCCATTTGAGATTTTCTTTCTTAACTTTGTTTTCGTTCTGCTGCAATAGCTAGCTCCTGAAATATTTCCTGTTGGTAGCCGGTATTAGTTGCTCTTTCCTCTGCCCTGTCTTAAACTGTGCCAGTTTTTCACGTGTGTGAGAAGACGTTTCAAGATAGAAATGCTTAAGATGAATAAGAATAGAAGTGCTTGGATCATGTAAATACAGTCTGAAGGACTGAAAATAGTAATTTAGTCTAAGGCTAACGGCATTAGAATAGCATTAGCCTTAAAATAATTTTGGAAGGTTAATGTCACTGGGAATAATTAAAGACATATTTGAAAGAAATAGCTTAATTAAATTCTTTTCCTCTTCCTTGCTCAGCAGTCTAAGAGAAGGACTTTGATCATGTCTTGCATTTCTTAGATTTTCTCAAGGCATGGTTGGTGTCATAAAACCAAAGACATAGCAAGTTCACTGCCCTAGTTGAGTTGCATCAAAAGATAAGATAACATAAAGCTGAAGACATAAGAGATGAGAGATTAAACCTAGTAATGAAATCATAGCATTAAACAGGTGTGGGGATTTTTATTTTTATTTTCCTGTTTGCCTTGACAGCAAAGTCGCTTAAAAGCCCTGCACTGGGCATAAAGTTTGAGGAGAAAGGTAAGAAATGGCACATCCTTCTCTCCTTCTATTTGCTGCAGTGGTGGCAGTGACTTTCTTCTGTCCTCACTTGTCTGTTATTTGTTTTCTTGAGAGCAGACAGTTCCAATTTTTGTTTAACAAATCTGGCTCTTGGTGTTTTGCTCTGTTACCATAATGTCCTTTTCAACACTTCATCTTCTTTCTCGCTATAAGCACCATGTGTTTCACAGCCTAGGGAGTCCTTGCAGATTCCTAGGATTCAGTCTTGCTGGTTCCTGAGTCTGTACTGGGATGTCTTATTAACGAAATCTGCCTGATAGGCAGATGGCACATTACTACCACACCCTTTAATTCCACATTCCAGTCTGTAGAAGAGACCCAGGGTACTTTGCATGTGACAGAGGAGCCTGGCAGTCCGGTTTCAAGATGGTTTCTTTTCTCTCCTCAGAGTGAAATTATTACCTTTAGAGGATACCCTAGTGAGGAATATGAGGTGACAACAGATGATGGCTATATTCTTTCCATTAACAGAATACCTTATGGAAGAAAAGGCAGTGAAGGAAGCAAAGGTAAGATTTATGTCCGTTTGGAAAAAAAGAATGAAAATGGAAAAGCTGTCTTTGATTTTAAAACTTTTGTTCCTGTCATAATCCAGAAGAAGATTTAGGACTACTGTGGTTTAAGACCATGGAGGTGATGCAGGGAGTGTACAGGTGAGGAGGTGGGGGGCAGAGAGAATAGTGGTAATGTAAACTCAAAGTTACAAGGAATCAATATGGGCAAAGGCTTTTGTGAGGACTGAATGATAGAATGCTTTTAAAATGAGACAGATGTGGAAGAAGAGAGACACACCTTTTGACTTTGCTATCCTCGTACACTCTGTATGGAATTAACAGTGTCTGTGCATTGGCTGAATTTGTTATCAGTCTTGCCACCATCCCTATAAAAGTTCCTATAGACATTCATATAACAGAAGCCCATTTGCATAGAAGTTACATATTCTAAGGATTGCTCAGAATACTTTGGACTGAAAAAATCCTAGGATTCCAGGTAAAAACATGAAGCTCACAAAAGAAATTTATGGTTGTCCTATAGCCTTGGGTGTGAACGAGACTTGTGGGAAAACCCTCTTCCCTGTCAAAGGCCAAGCAACAGCCTTCCTGAGTTTATCTGTTGGTTTTGTATGAGTTAGGATGTTTGCCCTGTCTGTCGTCTTTCACAAGCAGTGTGTAAAGATCAGTGCATGGACGAGCCCCGTCAACACTGGCAGTTGTCTTTGTATTTCATTTCAGAGAAGCCCACAGTAAAAAGCCTCCCTTTGTTGAATCCTTCACTGATGCATAAGTAAACAGAAGTTTCCTGACTTCTGGGAATTCTCCACATATCCCTTGCCACACCCTCGACCCCAAGTTCATGTTTTGCAGAGTGCTTTAATTTGCAAAAACAAGGATCACTGACCGCATTTGTGGA
Organism: Phainopepla nitens; assembly: GCA_013400175.1. Classification (NCBI taxonomy): domain Eukaryota; kingdom Metazoa; phylum Chordata; class Aves; order Passeriformes; family Bombycillidae; genus Phainopepla; species Phainopepla nitens. The sequence continues at coordinate 1,315,716 of VXBQ01017097.1, read as the reverse complement.
AGTATGAGCTCCTGGGAGAATGAAGATTTCAAAGTTCATGTTGATCTTAAGTTTTTGTATACTTGGTATCTTTTCTCAGAAAGATACCAATGATGTGTTACTGCTGACATAGCATATATATGCTTTATTTTTCTTTTGCAATACCTGCATAATGTGAATGGGATTCCTTGGAATTATGTATCACATGATGTTTTGGAACAAACCCCACAGTTCTTCAGGAGAAAAAAAAAAGAGAAATGTTCAGAGAACCTAGAAGTCAAACATCAAGATTTTTTGTTTTACTAGTAAAAAACCCTAAAACAACTGCAAAGCGTGGGTAAGAAGAGTATGGAAGTAAATCTGTCTTCAGCTTCTTGGGTCTGTAGTGAAGAAAACAAAATGTTCTACGCAGAAAGAGTAGTTTAAGGACGCACCTTTTTTATTCACCCTCTGGGGTTTTTAGGATCATAGGTGATAGAAAGTCATTATTATTATCCAAGTCAGTTTGTCATATGATTGTGCAATTCACGTGGAGATCTGGTGACTGCTTGGTAAAGAGAAAAAGGAAATTGGAGGTTAATATGAGAAGAGAATTAAAGCATTGAGGCAGTTAAAACAGTTTTCCCCTTCCAATGTTACAAAACAAGCTTTGGCAGCTTGAGGAGAGCCTGTTCTTCAAAAATTCAGAAGTTGGTTGATCTGAGTTTAGTAAAAGGGAAGAAGGTATTAATGGTAAGTGGAACATACTGAAAACAAATTCCATTTGAGGCTTGACAATCCTGTTTATACGACAATAAAGTATTAGTGCAGCAGAGTAAACAGTTATGTACTGTCTCCAGTGCCAGCTGGGCACTGCTGGAAGCTTGCTCTGCTTGCCTGGACAGTATGCCATGTGGATTTTTTAACAAAGTGAGAAAAGCAGGCACTCAAAAGGTTCCTTGCCACAAGTGTAAAGATTTCCAGAAAAAGAGATTATTGTTAATTTGAAATTTGAAACTTGCAGCAAACATTTATGGACATGACCTGTGATGGACGGTATAAGTGACTGAAAGTTGTGATTTATCTGTTTCTGCTGAAAGATCCCAGTCTAAATTATCAATGGAGGAAGTACTGTGTGAGTCTGTATCGTAGCAGAGTGATGTGTCACTGGAGGAGGTAAATTCCTGAGTAATCTCTGGCATTGAGCTAGTTATCATGTTCCCTGGTTTAAGTTTTCAGAGCAGAAGTAAAAGCCAAAACACCTGTGCCACTGTGAGAACCAGAGACAGATCTTTGTAGTTTCTGAGGGCCTTGTTTCTCCTAAGGGATTAGATGTTAATTGATTTTCTTTATGTAGAAGGAGGAACCTTCAATTTTAAAAATCTGTATTCCACATAAATGTGCCATTTCCCTTTTTAGAATGGGGAAGTCAAGAGGCCTTCTTAAATTCTTCCTAGGTTTTGACTGTGGTTCTTATAACTACTTGAGGAGAGAAAGTCCTTTGAAACACAAATTCCTTTGTTGGCTACTGAACTGTTCTTCAGGTTCTGCCAGAGCTTTGGTAATAGAAGGGTGTTGCACAGAGATAATATCAGCACCAGCTGCAGAGATTTCCACAGCTCAGCACAGTAGTTTGGCATTGCTTTGACTGGGAAAACAAAGACCTCAGTAGCACACGTGTGGGAATGACTTCCCCAGGTCTGGGGGCAGGGCTAAGTTCATGGGTATTAAAATTGATGCCGTGTTTGGGCCACTTTTCTGAGTCTGTGAGTTTGAAACATTTATAACGGCTACCTATATTTTTCTTGTAGCTCCTGCTTTTCTCATGTTTATTTTTTTATTGCACACTTGTCTGTTTTGAGCTTCAAGTTACAAGAAACTTAAGAAGTTGCTAGTTTAAAATTCTTAATGATAAAAAGTAGTTTTTGGTGAAAAAGCATTTGATTTCTTGGCACTATGACCATTAGACAAATTGCTATTCTTAGCAGATTAAGTCAAGTAGATTAAATACTCAAGTGCAAATCTAAAACAGACTTTAAATAGCTCACTTGAATTCTTCTTAAGTACGCAATGCCAAATAAACAGGAATCTATCATAAACACTTTCTTTTTCAGGTCCAAGGCCTGCTGTGTTTCTGCAGCATGGTTTGCTTGCAGATGCCAGCAACTGGATCACTAACTTGGATTACAACAGCCTTGGCTTTATGCTGGCAGATGCTGGCTATGATGTATGGCTGGGAAACAGCAGAGGGAACACCTGGTGCAGGAAACACACACACTTCACAGTGAAGCAGGAAGAATTCTGGGTTTTCAGGTATCCTTGTTTTGCTATCCAGTCCTATTGTGAACTGGCAGGATATTTTTTCTGGTTACATGTGTTGTCACACATGTAGGGACAGTAAAGGGGAGATTTTAGGTCAATATAGTGTGCTGAAACTCATAGGTGGTCAGTAGAAAACTGAAAACTCAATCATCAGACTTCTGTTTCACCCAAAAGAAGCTTTTCTTTATGCTTTTCTTTATGTCCACACAACTCATCTGTGCAGGAAAGCTCTATGCAGCTGTTCCTCCCTGGTTTCTTACACAACTCACTTTCTGTCTTTGCTTTGTAGCTTTGATGAAATGGCTAAGTATGACATTCCAGCCTCAGTGGACTTTATTTTGAAGAAAACTGGCCAGGAACAAGTATTTTACGTTGGTCATTCACAGGGCACCACAATAGGTATGTAGAGAGATGCATTTATTAGAATATATTGTGTTTGAAATGGTATCAAGTTCCACATATGTGGTTTGGTGATTAAAAACTAGGGCTCTTGAAAACTACTGCTTTTGGTTTTTAGTGGTTTCTGGAATATTTGTCAGCATTAAAATGAAAATACTTAATCTTTCTGTGTTTATTTAAAAGGGGAGAGTTGTTGGAATGATAAATTGAAGTCACAGGTAGCTTTAATACAGCTTGTATTAAAAAATCCAATGAACTATGCATAATAAAATTAGACTCATCAGACACAGAGAATAAAGATTCCCATTTCCAGAATATTTTGCTGCATGTATGTCTGGGTCATGAGCTTTAGACCATCTAGTAGAAAGAGTTAGGCATGTTGGGTTAGTAAGCATTAAATTGCTTTCTGGAAGAAAGCAAGTCTTCTGAATTACTGCATTTAATTCAGGCTTTATAATAACTAGGTTAATTTACATAATTTAACCTAGTCCTAGGTACTGCAGTAAAACTGTTAATCTAAAAATACTTTTGCACTTTCTCATAGATTTTTGTAGATTTTCTGCCAGGTAAAATTCTCATCTAAGTTGTGTCAGTGAGGTTTGTTAATTGTTCTTATATTATTTACAGCCTTTGTTGCTTTTTCAACTTTGCCACAGCTGGCTAAGAAAATCAAAATGTTCTTTGCGTTGGCACCAGTAGCTACAGTCAAGTTTGTCACTAGCCCTCTGGTGAAATTGGGATTGTTTCCTGACATGCTGCTCAAGGTTTGTATTTGAGTGTTAATGTTTCAAGCCAAATGACGTAGGCCCCTTTCTATCTGAAAATAGCATAGCAAAGAATGTTAATAGCTGTGGATTAGAGAGTAACATATGACAAAGATTCTGGGTCAGTTTTACCATAATGATGCTGCTGAAGTCAGCAGTGTCTTCTGTAGTTTTATTACTGTCTGGTGAGACAATTTGCATCAGTTTAAAGTAGTATTTTAGAATTACAGCTTATTAGAAGGAATAAAATTGTTTTTCCATTTACATGTTTCTAGAATTTAAGCTAGGGAAATCATATGATTAACTAGTCGCTGTGTTTTAGAAGAGTTGTATAATATCTTTATACAGAATACAGTTCATGAATTATCATGAACTTTAACAGATTTGTTTCACAATCAACTGTTTAGTATTGGAAGAGGATCCTTCTGAGTGTTATTAAGAGTAGCAGGTTTATTTAGATGCTGTGAATCATCCTCTGGAGGAGTTTACCTCTTCCCCATTAACATCAAGGGGAATGAGGCAGGCTGCAGTAAGTGCCTCAAGTCAGACATTGTGAACACCCTGCTGTGTGTCATTTTTAACTGTCACTTTCCTTTCCAGTACCCATGGAGATTCTACACAGAGCTGTTTGTTCTGTGACATAAACCCCCTTCTGATCTAGCTTGTACTGATTTGAAGTCTGCCTGTAGTACTAGTTCCTTGCTCTAAAGGCAGTCAACATAAAAGCAACAATCATCACTGATCTCCTATTCCTTGCATAATGAACTTTGTCTAATGAGACTAGCAGCTAATCAGTGCCTTGTGCAGATGTTCATGTTGTGCTGAGGAACTTGATTCTCATGGTGACTTGCAAAAAATTGGAGAACCTGACAGTGACAAACCCGTGGGACAGTTGTATCTTTAACGAGCTGTGTCACTTTTAAGGAAGTTTTCAGTGGGACATTTTAAAATCCTCAAACATGTTGAAAATACCCATCAAGAGGAAGTGATCACCAGATCTTGTGCAACTCGTTTCTCTCTCATGGTTTGAAGAGAGGAAGTTGGATGTACAAAGCCATTTCAAATTAGTAGGCAGAGCTTAACATACTTTAGCCTTAAACAATCTGATGATAAAAAAGACCGTACAGTATAACTATAGATTATTGAATTTAAAATTTATTTGAATTTGAGGTTAGGTTTGAAATTCTTGCAAGATTTTCTCAGTTCCCTTGTACCTTTTGTGGGGTTAATGGACTGCACCTTTTGTAGCAGAAGCACTACCCATGACAACGCTGATAAGGAGATCAATGATTTTCATGTGACGCACCTGTCACCAGTGCAAATGTAAATAATTACCTCAAGAGTGTTGTAGTATGAAAACTGAAAATAGGTCATTCTGTGCAATTACATGTTTGTCCTATGTGTTTGTTATTTTGTAGGACATGTTTGGAAAGAAACAATTCCTCCCTCAGAATTCCTTGCTGAAATGGCTTGCTACCCATGTTTGCACCCACAGAATACTCGATGACCTTTGTGGCAACATGTTCTTTCTTCTGTGCGGTTTTAATGAGAGAAACTTGAATATGGTGTGTTCTAGTGACTTTCTTTAATAGCTAAGTTATTGTGAACTCTAGCACAGTATTGACTGAATATAAAAAAAATTATTAAGGGATCCCATTATTAGGTTTAAAATTCAGCTTGAGAGTTCTGTTGTTCAATGCAATTAATCCCCCAAATGTCTTAACTTCTTATCTCATCTGTATGTATGACTCCAGTTAACTTTTGTTTGTAACAGTTTTGAGTAGAATGGAATAATTTGTTAGTTGTTCAGGAAGCAGCAATGGGTAGAACTGATGCACTATGAGGAGGAGTAAACCATGTTAATGATCTTGTTGCAGAGCCGAGTGGATGTGTATTCAACACACTGCCCTGCAGGAACATCTGTACAAAACATGATCCACTGGAGCCAGGTAGGGTTTCTAGAATCTAAAGTGCTTATAACTCTAGTTTGCTTGTAGAATATTGATGTATCTGATATTTAAATGAAATAACATGCCAAAATATATGTGCAACCTAGCCCAAGTGAAATTTGGAACTGCCAATAGTTAGAATGGCAGCTGCTCACTGCAGCTGCTTTCATGATAAGGCTTTATGATGGTTCACCCTTCTTCCCTGTTTCTTTGAAAATATTGTTACTGGAAGTACCTCAACCAACAAAAAATACACTAGAATACATCAGAGAGATGCTGTAACGAGTAGATGTTTCCCTTTCAGCAAACTGTATTTTGATTACAAGTTTTATTTTTAGCCAGTGAAAAGCAGCAGATTTTCTGTTCTGTTCTGTTTGGTTTCATTTTATATTTTATTAGTATATTTTGATGTTCATCTCAATGCACAGTTTCATTCCTGTTGTGCCTGAACCTTGGTCAGCAGGCTGACAAATGAGACATTTGCCATGGAATGAGTGGTCAGTGCTACTTGTGATCTTGCAGCTGGATTTGGTCACCTAATCAGAGGCAATGTGTTCTACTGGACAGCTGTACACAGCTGTTCAAGGGCTGGCTCAAAAAGAAACTTGTGAAGATTTTTTTTTTTTCCCCAGATCCCTGTTATATAAACTTCTGTTCCTGAAAAAATAGTAGACACTAAATTATGCAGAGTAGGCTGGCTAAGAAAGCTCCCTGCTTTATTCATACACATTTAGACATCAAGGTAAATATTTCAGAAGTAAACTGCTTCAGCTGCCACGTCCTGGCTTTGGCCTAAAGGATTAGGCCATACAGTAAGCTGTTTTCCTTAATCTTTTCTGCCATTACTATGAGAGAGTCAGAAATCTTAAGGGACAAAGTCTAATGGTATTGAATGTTAATGTTTTCCATTCCTGTGACACTTGTCCTTGTTAATATTTGGCATTCCACTGTTTTTTGTGTATGTTGCCATAGCCAGTTCTCCAGATGACTACACTTTTTAATTCTTGCGGTAGTAGTGTTGCAGTTCTTTGTATGTGTATTTTTTTATTTCTAGGCTGTGAGGACTGGGGAACTCAAAGCTTACGACTGGGGAAGCAGAGCTGCAAATATGGCTCACTATAACCAGGTAGATCTTTTACATCTATAATTCTAGAGTGTCACAGAAAATAGTCCTCAGACACTTCTCTGGGTGCTGTATTTATACAGCATGTTAAAGAGCTGTTAGTGTTATCCAATAACCAGACTGGAGATCTGTTTTTTCCAAAACAACAAAGAAACCAGCTGGGACTGTAGAGCTCAGAGGTAGTCCTAAGTTGGGGGGTGCTCACATTTGGATATGAAGCTGTGGTGGCATACACTTCCTTGAGGGGTAGTCCTGCCAGCCTAGATCATGATATCCCCCTGCATTTCTCATCATAAGGCACAGGTGTCAGTTCATATGCATTATTTATCTTTAGTCTGTTTAGCCTCCATGCATTTTTGTTTCTAAATTGCTGCATACAATGCCAAAAATGTTTTGTCCCTTGTCTCTTAGTGACTGCAAAATACTGCAATATCATACTTTCAGAGTGGCAGTCAGTTTTGGCCTTAGATTAGAGTTGAAATACCTTGAATGAGATGCATTCTCTGAGATCCTGCTACCCTGCTGTCTTTGTAAACTCCTCAAACCACATCTTTACTGCTTCACATGCTATAATATTTCAGGACTCTTGCAGTTACATTTTTGGTTGAGCCAGGACTCCATCTCTAGCTGCCCTAGAGAAAAAATGAGTATCTGACACATCTTTGCAATTGCTAGTATGTTACACTGGCAGTGTAGGATCATACTGAAGATTTTTTTCCTAATACTTTGTTTTTACTTTTCCTCTCCTCAGTCTACTCCCCCTTTCTACAAAATAAAAGAGATGACTGTACCAACTGCAGTGTGGACTGGTGGACAGGACTGGCTGGCAGACCCAAAGGATGTTGCTATGCTGCTCACTCAGATCACCAATTTGGTTTACCACCAAAACATTCCAGAGTGGGAACATCTGGATTTCATCTGGGGCCTTGATGCACCTTACCGCATGTATAATGAAATAATTAACATGATTAGGAAGTTATCTCTAAACTGACATGAAATTTCAGAGTGTTGGTTCACCAGGAAAAATACACTTTTCTGACAGTAATGCTATGTTGCTTAGGATGATGCATTTTTAAAATGCCAGCAGTGACTACTGAATTGGATTAAATTTGGTTGTTTTTTCTCAGTATTATTTCTTTCTCTTCACAGTATTTTGCTGATTTTTGCACACAGTGGCGTGGTACTCAAAACACAGCAGTAGGACTTAGCACAAAAGGAGTATGTCGTGCACATAAATTTAGTCATATGTCTGAAAGACAAATTAGACAAGTTAGTCCATTCAGCACCTCAGTTGTTTGACACTGATAACAAGTACTTCACTGTGCATAAAACACAGCCATTTCTCAGTATGTGGCCATTTCTAAGTGTCTTTGAGAAGTACTTCTTGTACTGCAGTGACGTATTTGGTGCTGGCACTTTACAAAGCACTTAGTGACTTTTTGCTGTTGGTATTATTTTAGCCATCCCATAAAATCAGATTGCTTCCCTTTTCAATACTGCCCAGAGCTATGGTGAAGCCAGAGAAACCCCTGTCAGTTGAAATCTCTAATTTTGAGACTAATTCATTGCTGCATTTTCTTGCTTTGATGGTGTCCCTGAAGCCTTTAGTGTTTCATGTACCAGCTGTGGATAGGGATTGCAATTCATCCTGGCAGATTCCTGGAACAAGAGTAATGTTCAAACAAAACCACTTTCAATTGACTTTGTCAATAGGTTGTGGCTTTCAGGGAGAGTGATGTAACATACTTGTGTTTTGCACTGACCACTAACTAGAAAACAAGCTTCCCCAGTCTGCTGCTGCTGAGAGAAGAACCAAAGCATTAATTCTACAGCTTGAGTGACTTAATATCTGTGGACTTTTCCCCTTAATCGTCTGCTGCATTGAGGATCTGTTTACTTCTTAACCGCTTGTAGGGTGCTCCCCACCACTGTGTTCAGGAACTGAATAACAGCCTGGACAAGCCTGACCGTATTACAGCAGCTGGATCTGTCTCAATTTCTGCTTCAAACTGGGGCTAAGACCCTATTTAATGGGGGAGAGGATTCACATTTGCCTCAGGGGTCTGACTTTGGAGCTCTTTCCGTTGACTCTGCAAAGAACTTTGGTTTCTCTGAGATGCATAAAAGTTCCGTGCCAAATGAACAATCTCCAGAGTCAGCTGCCTCAGTCCAGATGATAATTTCTGTGCCATAGATGGATTCAACCCAGATTTCTTCAGTAATCCCAACAGGATTAAGATCCTTTCTACATGTCATAGGAAATAATGCATTTTAAATTGAGGAAAACTTATTTTGTAAAAAAAATTAAAAAGAAATAAAAAAATTGCAGAAATAGACAGAGGTTTTAAATTAGGACTTGTTTCTTTGTTTTTTTTTTTTTTTTTCTGATTCCTAGTTCAGACTCAGGGAATTCTCAGATGTTGTTTAGGGACGAAGTAGTTCATTGGGTCATGAGACTTTGGTTATGATTCCTACTGGGACCTTTAAGTCTGCTTTATATTTGTAACACCAAGATGTGCTTTACTTTACTGTGCTGAAAGGAAGCTTCTGTAGGATTCCAAGGTGTCTAATTTAACAATTGTGAGGGTATGTGGTATGGCATAAGCCATGTGCATCATGTTTGTTAAGCTTGAGCTATTTCAATAAACATGAGACCTGCTTGGAGTCTGGAGTGGTGTGGTGTTTCACTTCCTGTTTCATGAATGCATGGGAATCTTTGGGACAGAATTCAGAAAGCCAAGTCTATTTTTCACAACTATTAATCCACAGAACAAGTACAGAAAAAAAGTAAAATAGCTAAGTCAACTTCCATTTTACTTTTTCCCTGAAAGCTTTTCCCAAGCTTAAAAGGCCATTCTTATTTAGGTGGACTTCTCTGAGACTTTTAAATAAGATACTAATTGTAAATAATTACTCACAAGACAGAGTCATTTTATAAGCCTTCACCTGAGGCTTCTTTTAAACTACTGACGTGGTGGAAAGCTTCTTGTATCGTGTTCTTAAACCTTGGGTAATTGGATTGCTTAACAGACTGTCTGGTAATCTCGTAAATGGCATTTAATCACATAGTAAGGCAGGGATCTAATCTTTGCTGCAGTACACATGAACCAGCTTTTGACCTCTGTCATCTTCAATAATAAATGTGCTCAGGCTATACCTTTCTGTACATTCTGAATACTCTAGTTGTGCAGTTGAGACAGTAGAGTCTATTAAATCCTATGTGTTGCCACCTTTGTCAGCTGATGAACACCTTGTGTGCCTGGAAATAAAGCTTAATACTGGAAGCTTTACACAAAAGCCATTATGGAGCTCCTCTGTTTCACTGGAGTAAGGATAGCTATGGAAATTGTGAGCTGCTTTAGTTCTCCCTGACTCACTAAAGTTGCAGGCCCTGTACGACAGAAACTTGGAGAGGTCAGTAGAAAGAATGGTGCAAAATAAGACACTCTGAACATAGAGATGAGTGAGAAGCTTGGTCTATGTAGAGTCACCTGTGGTGAATTAAGAGTTCAGTGATGAACAGTGCATTTTTCTAAGCAGATCTTAAATACTGAGTGTCTGTTCTACAGGCCTCTGTGTTACAGGTGTGTATGTACATGCTGTTCAAGGCTGGCTGAACATCAGCTTTGGACAGTATGAAAATGCACTGGCCTAACAGAGGGCATGGGACACTTTCTGCTGGCTTGGTCTCAGCATCTAGTGACTGCTAGAAAGGCAGAAGAAAGCAGTCCCTGTTCAGCTGATGGATGGTCAGACTCACAGACCTGTGTGCAGCTGAAGAGACTGCATGGTCCAGGGCTTTGACAGAGATGTACAGCGATCAGACCTATGAGGGATAACACAGACATACAGATGTGGTTTTGTCCTCATGTGCTTGGAACTTGACAAGGATTATTTTGCAGTCATCTACAAGAATATTTAGTGTTACTTTCATGCAGAAGGCCCAAGGATGGTGGAGTGTGTGTTTGTTAGTGGAGTGTACTGAATGATGCACTAGCTCCACGCAGAGCATTTTTACACCGGTTAGTGATTCCATGGCTAGAAATAACACTGACAAAAGTTTTTACATCAGCTCAAGCAGTATAGAAGTGCCTCAGCATAGGAAGAGGTGGTAAAACATACCTCCTACTCTACTTGGGCCCTGCAAGAGAAACAGTTTTGTCAGCTTGGAAACAAAATTTTTCTATAAATTATAGTGAATGTGCAATACCAGAAAAACAATCAAACAAACAGAACCCCAAAGCCCCTCAAAACAAACAAAAACCCTCCAAATGAAACAGAAGTGCCTTAATATAATAAAAAGTTACAAATAGCTTTACTCTGTAAGATGTGAGAGAGAAAACTTGATGCCTGGATAGGTTTTTTGGATATCTAATAAAATGGCTCTTGGTTGAAGATTTTCTGGTAATGAAAGCATTTATAATGTTTCATAATTCTAATGAAATACAAACTCATGCTTCAGCATTCCCCATCAGGAGTTTGCCTTTCTTCCTGGGAGCCTATTTTCATAAAACTTTATATGACCAAAATTATTGAAATCATCAATGAAATAAAAAATAATGACAGTTGGATGGACACTAACCACACCTGTAACATGACTGCCTAATTGTTATTTTTTGAGTGGAAGTGTCTACATTGCATTCTGACTCTTCCAGAAATTATGTCTGTAAGTTGCTGAGAATGCAGATCAATTTCTCATTCCTGAGTTATGAATTCTGAATGAAAGAATTTTAGAATATTTTCCTGATGGTTATTATTTTGAAAACTGATCCTGTTAAGGTAAAGCTTGAGAAACAGCAATTTACTTCGCTGGCAGTTTTCCATCATCAGCCATTGTTTGAAACTAATTAAAGTGACTCTGATTATGCTTTTTAGGCTGGAGAGGTTTTCAGTGAAGCTTGGTTTGGAGATTAAAAAATTGATAAAGAAAATGTGTTGGTTTGGTTAAGGAAAGTATTTTTTGTTTAGGCTGAAGTTTTTAATCAAAACTGAAGAGGAGTGTATGTTCTTCATCCTGGAATTCTCAGCATCCCTGTGCCTCAGGGTTCAAGCTGCTTACCAGGGATGCAAAGAGAGTTTCATCTCGCTTACTTGTATGCAGATCCTGCATTTGAATATGCAGATTAACTAAACAGAAAGGGACTGGAGGTTAGAATGGTAGAATCATTTAGGGCTGGAAAAGACCTCTAAGATGGAGTCCGAGCGCCCTCCTCCCCTCCAAACCCATTACCCCTATAAAGCGCGTGACAGACCCGTGCCTACCAACTTTCCTCGCTGCTGCCAAGCAGTGTGAAGTTTGTNGGATGCTCGGCGGGCAGGTGAGTCCGGGCGAGAGCAACAGCTTCCTTTAAAACGAGAGCAGGCACTGCTGCTGCTCCTGGTCCCTGTCCTGCTTCCCTGGCGCTGGTCCTGAGCAAGTCTCCAGCCCTCTTCTCCGGCACGCTTTTCCCTGTAGAAGGCTCGGCGTGATCTGGGATGGTGCCTTATCTCCGGTGCAACAATAGTGCTACCATACAGAGAGGGAGAAGAGGAGGATGGAAAAAGAATTTTTCCCTCTAATGCTGCAGTTAGTTTCAGTATGTTGATTCTAGTTTTCCTTCCCGCTAACTTCCCCTCGTTTTCCTCCTACCCACTGTAGTAGTGTGCTGTTGACGTTATAGCTTGTACCTAACAGTGCAGCCTGGGGTAGGTGCTTGCATCTTGTGCTCATGTGGAATCTATTTAAGACCCTTTGTGGGGCCTCATTCCAAACTATGTGCCCTTCAACCTAAACTCTGTAGCAGGAGTGAGTTTTAGAGAGAGCCGTTTAGATTCTTGCAACACATGGGAAAATTTGGCAGCATTGTAAGCTGAGTGAAGAAAGCTGGGGTTGTGTTGCTGAATTAGGTACAGAAAGGGTTGTGCACTTTGTCTTTTTTTTTGTTGTTTTTGTTTGTGTGTGTGTGTGTGTGTGTGTGTGTGTGTGNTGTGTTGGTTTGGTTAAGGAAAGTATTTTTTGTTTAGGCTGAAGTTTTTAATCAAAACTGAAGAGGAGTGTATGTTCTTCATCCTGGAATTCTCAGCATCCCTGTGCCTCAGGGTTCAAGCTGCTTACCAGGGATGCAAAGAGAGTTTCATCTCGCTTACTTGTATGCAGATCCTGCATTTGAATATGCAGATTAACTAAACAGAAAGGGGCTGGAGGTTAGAATGGTAGAATCATTTAGGGCTGGAAAAGACCTCTAAGATGGAGTCCGAGCGCCCTCCTCCCCTCCAAACCCATTACCCCTATAAAGCGCGTGACAGACCCGTGCCTACCAACTTTCCTCGCTGCTGCCAAGCAGTGTGAAGTTTGTTATCCCCGGAGCTTTGAGCCGGGCAGCGTTTCCCGGTGCCGCTATCCTCCAGCGGGCGGCGGGGCCGGGGGTGGGCGCGGGGCGGCGCTGCCGCTCCGGGGAGACCGGGGGA
>VXBQ01017097.1:1249381-1302500 GCA_013400175.1 Phainopepla nitens | reverse complement strand
GGATGCTCGGCGGGCAGGTGAGTCCGGGCGAGAGCAACAGCTTCCTTTAAAACGAGAGCAGGCACTGCTGCTGCTCCTGGTCCCTGTCCTGCTTCCCTGGCGCTGGTCCTGAGCAAGTCTCCAGCCCTCTTCTCCGGCACGCTTTTCCCTGTAGAAGGCTCGGCGTGATCTGGGATGGTGCCTTATCTCCGGTGCAACAATAGTGCTACCATACAGAGAGGGAGAAGAGGAGGATGGAAAAAGAATTTTTCCCTCTAATGCTGCAGTTAGTTTCAGTATGTTGATTCTAGTTTTCCTTCCCGCTAACTTCCCCTCGTTTTCCTCCTACCCACTGTAGTAGTGTGCTGTTGACGTTATAGCTTGTACCTAACAGTGCAGCCTGGGGTAGGTGCTTGCATCTTGTGCTCATGTGGAATCTATTTAAGACCCTTTGTGGGGCCTCATTCCAAACTATGTGCCCTTCAACCTAAACTCTGTAGCAGGAGTGAGTTTTAGAGAGAGCCGTTTAGATTCTTGCAACACATGGGAAAATTTGGCAGCATTGTAAGCTGAGTGAAGAAAGCTGGGGTTGTGTTGCTGAATTAGGTACAGAAAGGGTTGTGCACTTTGTCTTTTTTTTTGTTGTTTTTGTTTGTGTGTGTGTGTGTGTGTGTGTGTGTGTGTGTCACACCTTGTGCAGGAAACTGAAGTTAGCAGAGTGGAGATATGCGGTAAATGCTACTTGGTGGCTAAGCCAGACGGCTTGGGCTCGGGTTCTGGAGGGTGAGGCTCCCTCCTCTGCGAGCGTGAGGATGAATTCTGCCGAGGCAGGTTCCGGCGGGGGGAGCCGTGCGGCGGAGCGCCCGGGCCGGCTGCGGAGCGCTCTCGGGGCGGCGCCAGCCTCCCAGGTAAGTGCTGCTGCTCGCGCCTTGCTTGGGCGTTCTGTTGCAGGATATCCTAGAAACAGCACTGCAGAATTCCGTTATTTTTCCTTAAGGGACTTAAGAATATTTATCTATGACCTAATCTGTAGGCAAAAATGCCTATTCTTTAAATTTAGCTTGTGGGCAGCAATGGCTCTAAAACCTTTTGAGGCTTCATGTATCTGTAGGGATTAGTCAGAGGAGTGTCTAAGGCAGCTGAGCAGTTTATGTCAATCTCCCTGTAGTGAGATTTGGAGTACATTATAGAATAAATTGATTCCCTGCATAATTCTAGTAAAAGAGAGGATCACTTATCCCTTCTGGGAGACTTAATTTCTGATTGTGACTCTATAAATCAGCAGAAATCACATGAATATTCTTGGACTCAGGTGGTGATCGTGTTATAAATGCCTTATTGTGAAATAGAGGTTAGGATAAAATGCAGTCAGAAGACAGAAACGAAGCTTTTGGATATAAATCTTCATTCATTAGATTAGTGTCTTGCACTGGGTTTTAATTTACAACAGTTAATGGTCTAAATGAATTGATTCAACAAAACAGCCTCATAACAACAAGGAATCTGAATTTATCTCCAAAATATATGTGGAGCAGGTAGAAACCTGTCTCCAAAAAGGATCTACTGATTGCCTGAATAATAGCACAGATAATGTTACCATTTAAGTAAAATTCTTGAAGCCTTAAGAGAGAACAGAATCTATTGAAAAGAAAACAGTTGAAACTGAAAGCAAATTTAAGTGTTAAAAATCCATACATATTCAGAAAAGGTCATTGCTAATTAATCGTTCTTAATTATTCAGAAGCAAGGAAATACAGTCTCACATTTGCCCCATCAGATTTATTTTCTGATTAACAAAGAAATAAAATCATCTGAACAAGCTAATAAAGTCATCCAGGAAGCTGACCTCATTTCCAATCTTAGAATAAATGCTTTACCGACAAAAGAGGTGAGTTCATAGGAAGCTTATGGCAAGCTTTGCTTCCCTAAATGTTCAAAGCTTTGTTTTCCTTTTTCTGAAAGCACAAAAGAAGTGATGTCTTAGTGGTTAAAACAAAACTTCCATCATCTGCTTCTAAATGTTTTTAGCAAATTAGGAATGTTTGAATCAAGCCTGCTGGCTTCTGCCTGTGGTGTGCTTGTGTGTGGTCAGAGGAAAATCCTTTAAAGAACATAGGTCTAACTGGTGGATCTTTTAAGTGCATATGTTAGTTTGATACATGGGTAAAGAAGGATTTTCATATCAATATCACTTGCTAATATCACTTATCACTTGCTAATACAGCTGTTGAGATGTGGAGTGAATATTATAATAATGTGATAATACTGGTCACTAAGCATCTGTCTGAGAGCATAATGGGATTTTACAGTATTCTTCTCTGCAACTGGAGGATCATATGTTCTTCAAAGGTTGGCTCAATTTTGCATCTAGTCAGGTCAGGTGAATTTTTCCATGTCGAGCAGATACGGGTACGAAAAGGAGAACATGACCTCAAATGTCATGTTAGATGATGATAAGTCACAGCCACCACATCCAGACTAGAAGTGTATTGTAGGTCTCCTTAAGGTTTTAACTAAGGCTATTCTATAACTAAGGTATCATTAAGAAAATATGTATTTGCACACAGCCATTATCCACCAGATATCCACAGGTCAGACCTGCAGTTTAGATAGCAGTCACATAAAAAAAAGTGGTAATTTTTATAGCCTTTTCTATAAAGGCAAAAGAATAACAAAGGATGACACAATTCAAAATTAATAAAAACCACCAACTTTTTAAGTGTCTGCACTAAATGGAGTGGAAGATGTTCCAACTCTTCCTCTGAATTCCAGCATTAGAGTTCTGCATTTCTGCTTGTTTTTCTTACTGTGCAAGTCTCTTGTAGAGCTCTGCTGATGACCTCGGCCAGCTGATTGTATTCTGAGATTGTAATGCATTATATCACATTCTATATGACAGGAAAGGGTACTTCCCCTTTAACGATTCGCAGTGTTATGTAAGTGTCTGGGGGTGGAGTCTCTGCCTCGCCAGGCTGCATAAAAGCGTGCAGGATTTCCAGCTGCCTCAGGCTGCCATCGGCATGAACTGCAGCCTGCCGCCCCGAGTGCTGCTCAGCTCTCCGATGGAGGGACAGCGGGACAGGCTGTGCCTGCAGTCTCTGTGGGACTTTCTCACCGCAAAGGAGCCGTTGATCAAGTCACCGTTTTTCCCAGTGCTGTTTTCTTTTACAGCGTACATGGCTTTCTGCCTTCCATATATTGCACTGGACTTTTTAAGCATTAGACTACCAGACTTGAGAAAATACAAAATCCAGCCGCAGAACTATCCAAGTCTTGGAATGATGGTGCCTTGCATCATTCAAAGTGTGTATCACCATGTTGTTTTGATCTTCCCGGTGACATTTCTGCACTGGTACTGGAGACCCATGAACTTACCAGTGATAGCTCCAGAGCTGCCTGAAGTCCTGCTGCAAGTAGCACTTTGTCTGCTGCTATTTGATTTTGAGTACTTCCTGTGGCATTTGCTTCATCACAAGGTGCCTTGGCTCTACAAGACCTTCCACAAGGTGCATCACAAGCACGTGTCGACGTTCGCCCTTACTACACAGTATTCCAGCACGTGGGAGTTGCTCTCACTGGGATTTTTTGCTGCTATAAACCCACTGCTCCTTGGATGCCATCCTTTGACAGAAATGATTTTCTTCCTTGTGAACATTGGTTTGTCAGTGGAGGACCATTCTGGATATGACCTGCCATGGTCAACTCACCGACTCGTGCCTTTTGGATTGTACGGAGGAGCACCACATCATGACCTCCACCATCTGAAATTCAAATCGAACTATGCCCCTTACTTCACACACTGGGACAAACTCTTCGGGACCTTCACGGAGTCACATTCTAATTAAGAATATTTACCTGTGGATGAACTCTTATTTTTTATAGACTAAACTGGGACATTATTTTTTTAAAGACATACAGAAGATTGTATATTTGAAGCTGCCTATAAAAGCAATAGCTATTTATAACAAATCCTCTTAATATATGTGTATTTGTGTGTGTCCTTGGAACTGCCTGTGTTAAGGGACTGCAAATGGGAAAGTGAATATCTGTTGCTTAAATTTGAGTCAAATGTTTAAGGGAAGCATTAAGAGACGTTCTCTCTCCTTTCCTTCTTTCCAGCTTTCATAAAGCAGGTATCATATTACTGTATGATGTTTTATACATACGCCAGAACATTATCTTACTGTTGTAGGATGATTTATGATGTAAATAGAAAAGGTACACATAATGGATTTTGTGGAGTTTAATCTGCCAGAGAAAATTATTGCTCAATGATTTTGCAAAATATTGCTGCCAAGTCAGGGTGGTTGTCTAACTGTTAAATGATTTTGATATTTATATTTTTTACTTTGATGTACTGTCTCTTTTTAATAGAGAATAAATATGTTCATTATTTTAAAATCATACTGTGTTTCATTTTATTAATTCCTCTGTTGATATTAGGAACAGGTATGTTCTCTGTGCATAGGTGT
Source organism: Phainopepla nitens (assembly GCA_013400175.1). Classification (NCBI taxonomy): domain Eukaryota; kingdom Metazoa; phylum Chordata; class Aves; order Passeriformes; family Bombycillidae; genus Phainopepla; species Phainopepla nitens. Next base: position 1,298,049 of record VXBQ01017097.1, on the reverse strand, counting down.
CATTTATTTGAATTATAAAATCATATAATTGTTTAGATTGGAAAAGGCCTCTGAGATAGAGTCCAACCATTACCCTAACACTGCCAAGTCTACCACTAAACTCTGTCCCTGAGTGCCACATTTACACATCTTTTAAATACCTCCAGAGATGGTGAGTCAGCCACTTCTCTGGGCAGCCTGTTCCTGTGCTTGACAACCCTCAGTGAAGAACTTTTTCTTAATATCCCATCCAAACCTGCCCTGCCACAACTTGAGGCCATTTCCTTTTGTCTTTTCCCTTGTTACCTGGAAAAAGAGACTGACAGTCATTTTAATTTCAGAGTTGCAAACTTTTACTATTAAAATATTGTAATATTATTTCAAAAGTGAGTAATTTACTTTTTCTGCAGAGTCATATGTTATTTTAAAATAGTTTTCAATTTTGTAGAAATACAATATTGACGAATGCAGCTTAAAAAGTTATAGTGAAATTTTATTATTACATTTTTGAGAAGCTTGAATAATTTTTACTAAGCAGCCCCTTAAACAGAAACATTGGTCCTTCACAATCATATCAATTAATTGTTTCTTGCATGCAAAATCCTGTCAAGGAATATAAACAGGGTTTCTACAAAGGAAGTGGTTCTTTCAGTCAGATTTCAGGGCATAATAGAATCAAGCCTTTCAGGATCCTAAGGCATAGAACAAAATGGTTATGCATTGCTAGAAGAACAGTTATATACAGAAGACCAAAATGTATCTCACAGAAGTCACACTGAAAAATTAGGCATGAAGAGATAAGCAAGTCTTTGATGTCTCACTCAGCAGCGATCCACATGCATGTCTAATGTCCACTACAAAACATTTTAATGCTTGTAATCATCTATCCTGTATTACTAATAAACTTCCCAGAATAATGATGGAAACAGAGAAAGCACAAATAATGTAGAAAGTGTGGAAAGAACACTTAAACATCATCATCCAAAAATGTCTTTGTCCTCATGTTATGTCTAGAGAGCTGTGTGACCTTTCAGAGGCTGTTTTTCCAGTAGAAGAGAGAACCCTTAGTATTTCCAATAAAGTGGACTTATAAAGGGAACAACACTTTGAGACACTGTAACAGTACAACATAACAGTTGTACATAAACTTCATAAACAGTACAAAATGCTGCAATCTTAGTACTTAAATACTCTCTGCTCTCTGGATATCACAGAAGAACCCTTCTTTTCCTTGTTAAGAACATGATGCATACTGAGAGCAAAAACTGAGGCTTAAAATAATACTGGAATCTGCCATTCATCTATTAAGCTGTGAGAAAGAATCCCCAGTCTTTCTGATGGTTGTAATCTTAGGTATTTTGGTGTGTTCTAGAGAGGGAAGTATTCTTTCTTTTCTGCCACATGCTGGAAACAAAAAACCTTTTCTGATTTCTTTGAGATGTCTAGCCATTTTGAGATGTCCCAAAGTTATCCTCTCTGTTCTAGAAATCCCACTTGATTCAGTTTGGCAAATTCTGAGCCTCTGGCAAGGATAATCCGTGGTTTCAATGAGTTATACCTTACACTATATTTTGTAACTGTACACTGTAACAGTCTGTTTCATGTACTCATGGCTCTCTGAATAAGCGAAGTTAAGGCTAACTGGTACTTGCATATGTGGTTGTAGGAAGCCTATGAGCAAAACCCACAAGAAAGGTTGTAACTAAACTCATTAGGATTATTTTGCTTTTTGTATGAAGCTTAAGAGTTGATATAGTACTTTACTCCTGGAGACAGTGCTAGTCAACTGCAGGCAAAGCTATGCTTGCTGTTGATAAGTCAAGTGAGATGATTGTCTGATTTGGCATTGACAAAGTAGCCTGACAGCTGCTGAGGATGACTAAACTGGCCATGGAAGGAGGCAATGTGCTGCACAATGATCCTGCCTACTCCTCACGTCCTCAACATTTGCGTCACTTCAGATACACACCAAGAATGTGTTTCCTCAAATATGGAATTTCCCCCAGGTTATGTCTGTACCTAATCTGTAGCCAATCAGACCTGGAACCTCACTTTAAAGGCTGTTTAGTGCGAGCACTTGGAATATTAAAAAAAAAAAAAAAAGCCAACAAAAAAAAAAGGTTGTGAAATGAATATTTGACCAATATATATGTCTGGAATGGGTTTGTTGAATCCCAGACTAGAAATATGTATATTTCTTCCTCATTACATAATCCTAGCATACCTTTTCCCTTTTTCTCCAATGTTTTTGAAGGTAACTTAGGTTCTATACTCTGAGGGATTGAATCCATTTGCATGTGGCATGTACTTTGAAGGGCTTTCTGTAGCAGTTTACTTTAGTCCAAGTTTAGTTGTGCATGTGAGAAAAATTCATGAGCAGAAGACCCAAACAAACACATAACTTCAGGCCTTTGCAATTCAATGAAAACATATACTGGAGATAAAGCAAATAAAGGTTGCTTTTTTTCCTGTTTTTGTTGAAAGCTCAGCATATACTGTGCCACTGAGCGTGAGAGGACAGTAAGTTCTGTGTATTGATAGTGGTGAGATTTTAAAACAGGATTTTATAGATGTTACTTCCTATATTTGCATTTCCCCATGGTCTTTACCACAAATCTTTATCAGACAAAAGGAAAAGCATGACACTCGCTTGTAAGGTCTTATGTAAGAAAACCAAACCAAACTTTCTCTCTTTTGTTCCAAAATTCTCCTGTCTTCCTTCCTCTTTATAACGTGACGTGGTGTTCCACACAGACTTCCTATCTAATCTGCTGAAAGCTAAACTGTGGTCATTTGTGAATAAATAGAGGATGTTTGCAGAGACCTTTGAAGCGATACAATGAAATTTTTTTATGCTGCTGTTGTCCACTTCATATCTTCCAAATTTATTAAAGCTCAAAGAAACAAGATTTTATGCAGTTCTCTGTCTTAATTCTTAGGCACACATTAAATATTGAACTCTTTGTCTGCTCTTGTGAATTGCATGAGTTCCCAAATTCTCACTGGCATTTTAGTCCTATACTTCTCTTGAAATTTAGTCTGAGTCTTTCAAATGATACCCAGTTTGGCAATTTTGAGATAAGAGTCCACGGCATTTAGAGATAATATCCACTGCAAAGGGGCAGGTTTCTGCTTAGTGGGTGTGTTTTCTGTGCTGCTGTAAAGTGGGTGTCTCATGTGCTTTGGAGTGAGCATATGATGCTTAAAGCCATGCTGAGTCAATATTCAGTGCTGGAAAAGCCTTGGTCCTCCCTCATGCTGATCAAGGGCAAGCACTTTACAGGGGAAAACCTACACAGTTCTGGTCTATAACTTATGATTTATTATTATGAAAAATAATCTGTATCAATAACGGATTTAGCGACTTGGTTAATCTAGTGTGTTATCTGGATTAGAAGAAACACTAGCATCTCCTTGGGTAATGCTATCTCTAAATTAGTTTTGAAGCAATTTGTGATGACAGAACACTTAATTGTCATCTGTTGCCTCTCAATATCATTGGAAGGAATTAATCACTCTGATGTGGCGTTATCTTAGTCACTTCAGTTTCACTTATTCTTGCTTTCATGCAAAAGTATTAAGCTTCCACTATTACTTGCCCAAATCCACGCAACCTTTTTTGAGCTGGTAATGGATCTGTATCTCAAAAAATCATCTGTCTTAGGCTCTCTGAAAATAGGAACCGCCACTGGATTTACTGACAGATTTCCTTGGGGGAGAGACTGGCTGGAGTGTGAACCAACCATCACATTTACATATAAACCATGTCAAAGCCCTGGCTTTGCGTGCTCAAATATTGATCCTGCATTGCTCAGTACAATCCAACCTGAAAGGTCCTTGTAGCACAGTCTGGAGCTGTTTGCAGCATGGCTTTCTTGTAAAAGCAATTGCCAAACAATTGTTTTCCAAAACTTAAATGTGTTTCTAATTTAGGGAAATTTGAAGTTGTTTAGTGAAAAAAAAGTCCCATACTTTTCCCCAAACTAACCAGCATAAGCATTCCAGGCTTTAAAGGGAACAGAACCAATGCAGATGGCTCTTTAGCTGTGGAAAACAATGTTTTTAATCCTTCTTTTCAAACTGTTTTCTTCTCAAAGAGAAGATTTTAAAAGCTTACTTATCACCTTGTCTACCAAACTGGAATGATTGCTGGGATCAAGGCTGTGGATATGCAGAGGGGAAGAAGAGAAAGGAGGATGGGAAAGCACTTTTATTTCTGTCCCTCGGTGCAGCGCGCAGTGCTGTCAGGTATGGATGGAGTGTTGCACTGATATATCCTTCCCACCAGAGCACAGATGGTTTCAGCCCTCAGGTTCTTACTGCTGGCATGGTTCGGACTCCACATCCACACACAGCCTTTCCTTATTGTTATCTCCTTCTTTCTGGAAATTCCCACAGCAGCAAAACACAGTGACCTGCAAGAGGGAACTCCACCTTTGGTCAGCATAAAAGCTAATATATTTTTGTGTCACCAATCATAAGACTAAGTTAAAAAGATCTACAGGCACATGGACTGGAGTGCCTCTTCCAAGCTCAGATTTGAGATAGCAGGTTTTACTCGAGGAAAATAAAAAGGCCAACAATCCAAAGGGGATGGTCAGTAGGCCAGGCAGGCAGAAACATCACTAATTTCTGTCTGTTGAGAGAGACTTCAATACTACAGATATGTGATTTAAAGGGATGAGAAAGGATGGGCTACCTGTACTTCCAGGGAGAATTTAGATGGCACATATTTTTATTTGTTCCTCAAAACTAAGCAGCAAACAATTCAGGGGATTAAGTAGTCCAAAATCTAGGATGAGCTACAGAAAAACTGTCTTTAAGGTGAGCAAGGTCATCCTCTATCAAAAGAATATGAAAAAGCACTGCAAGGAATTTTGTTGGTATCTGTTTACACACCTTTTCAGCCATTCACAGCAGCTGTGAAAAATTACACCCCTAAGAAACAGCACACATGGGTAATTTCACAGCCCCTTTAAGGGATTTATTTACAAAACTTCCGGAACTAGTCCAAATAGCTGAGACAGTGGAATTTGTCAAGCTCTCTAGACAAATGAACTTGGGAAATGGAATGATTTAAAACTGCGCAAGCAGCTGCCCTGACACTTGCAACTTACAAAACCTGTAAAATCAGAAGTCTCCTTCTCAGTTGAGCTTACAGAAAAAGCAAATGCCCACATGCTGCCTTCTCCTCTGTTTTTATCCTAGCAATCTCCACTGGTGTTCTCCTTTCCTGGTAATGCCAAAATCCTCCTGAGCAGCTGCTGACAACCTCCCATCATCTTCTAAGGAAACTGGCTGAGTCCTGCCAGCTGCTTTGCCAGGTTTGCCATGTTTTAGCCCTCGGGCAGTCAGAAAATCACTCCCAGGTGCCTGCATCACTTGAGAATCTGTAATACTAATGTATTACACCGCACAAGTCGTGCTGCAAATGGAAGCTTATCCCTCACAACCTGTCCTGAAAACACATCTGAGAGGCCAAACTCTCGGTCTGACCCTTTTCTGTTCAGCTCCAGGCAGGCTGGCTTCCATTTCAGGTGTTTACTCTCAAAGTCTTTCCCCCGGGGTGTGGGAGAGCCTCTGTTACCTCCCCACCTGCCTAGAGCCTATCTGAGCCCAGCTCAGCTCGTTTCAGCTCAGTGGCGTAGGAGAGTAGATTGTTCTGTCCACTAGTCCAGGGAGGTTTTGCTTTTGCTCCCTGTGCTCACTGAAGCGACCTGAACTCATGCTGGGCTTTGCTGCTGAGGTGGTGGGGAAGCTCAGGCTCTGCTGGCTGGGTGCAAGGGGCAGTGCTCTGCTGAGGAGGCTGGGCAGCCGTGGCGGTGTGTGAGGGGAAGGGGCTCCGGCAGGGCCGGCATGGATGGGTCAGCAGGGCCATGCTGATGTAGAGCTGCAGGATGCAGCCTTCAGAGGTGTCAGATTTTCTTGTCGGCAGCAATTCCAACGTGATCAGGTGTAATTCTAAGTTAGAGCCTCAGGAAAGTTAATAATGGCTTATTAGTTTTGGCACTCTTGTGGTGAGGAAAGCAAAAGATTGTGGCATTCCTTGTTCTGTGGCTTTGATTTTATTCCAGTGTCCTTTCTCTGTTCCTGTAGCCGTGGCTCATCATTGATTCAGCTTCTCTGATGTTTCTTGTGACTCACCTGTGGAGAATTGCTTTTCCAGGTTATGATATCTCCGCTTCGTGTTACGTAGCAGGCCTATTTCCTAAACCAGAAAGCTGAAGCAAAATCACTTCCTTGGATCTTGCAACTGGCTAGTGGGTAACAAGTCTATGTAGAAACACTCTTTTGGAAGTACCGTGACTGAGAGTTTATTATTATATTTGCTGTCTTGCAAATCCTGATGCTATGCTCCTAACTAACCCCCACTTCCCACCCTGTTAAACCTGGGCTCTATGCCTGCTGCTCTGCATCCTTTTCTTTCTGGAGATTAATTGCATAGTTTAGCCAAAATGCTGTATGCTTTTTCTTTTTTTCTTTTCTTTCTCTTTTTGTGATTCAGATTTGTATCTTGAGTAATTGAACCATTTTTCAGAAGAAGGAATTTCATTTTCCTCTGCACTTGGCACAGCTTGCAGAAGAACGCTGTTAAATTCCGAAAGCTATGGACAGATAACAAAAGGGCAAAGCATGTAAAATGTGGAAAGGCACATGCACTCAGCCATAGCAGCACAACAAGCTGATTCTGTTTTATTTCCTTTGTCTATTGAACTTCAGCTTACTGCTTCGCTGCTTTTCTTTTAGATCTCTTAATTATAGGGTAGTGGGATAAGTTAGTGCTATATATGAGCATCAGTCCTGTTTCTAGAAGTTAGCCAATCTACTAGATCCTGATATTTGCAGTTAGCACTAATTCAATTACTATTATTTATTTATAATATTATTTTGAAACCCTGACAAAATCTAGGTACCAGGAGCTATATAAATAGAGGAAAAAAACTGTCTCCCAAGAGGCTAAAGTCATAGTGTGGGCCTTCTGCATTCAGAAGTTACTTAGTCCTGGTAGCTAGAGTGAAGTTTCAAGACTGAAGGAATCTATAATGTGCATTTTGTGGAAGCTGTATTTACTTCTTTGTTAGAAGAATTTAATCAAAACTTTCTCATTACAGACATCCAAGTTTGACTTGGTAGTAACTGGTCCTTTCAGATACCTGAAAAGCTGATGTGTGTAGCTTTTATCTACAAAGCATTAATACTTAAATAAAACAAGTAATGGTTTTGTTTGGTTTTTTTAATTATTATTTTGTAGCGCTGTTATTACAAATCTTGATTATTTAATGTAGGCGTAGCACCTACTAAGCTTCTAACTGGCTGTGGCAAGGAGTGGGATTTAGAAGTTTGTTTTGCTTCTGGCAATGCACATGAAATCCACTGTTGTAAGAGATTTCTAATAAATACACTGTTACAGCTGTTTACTTAAGGTACTTCTGCCTTTTAAGGTAAAAATTCCACACAGTGGCATAAGAAAACCAGCAGGATTCAAGTTTGGACTTAAGTCACACAAAGGAAGCTGGTGTCTGTCCAACTACCTTTGACAGTGGCTCTCAGAGTACAGCTGCATTTTTGTCCTGCTTGAGTGGGAATTCCAGGATGAGATTATTAGAAATGGATGCGTGGCACTTGTGGTGATTGTCCAGCAATATGTTTGGTGATTGTCCAGCTCATGACAGTGCACTTATATCTCCATTTTATTTCTCTATACAAACATATTCATATGAATATTATTTTTATATAAATATGTGAATTTCCCATTGCTTTTTTCTTTTGGTATTTACATACATGTATATGTATATAAAACCATGGTATATACAGCGTAGTGTGATGTGTAAGAGAGCTGGAGATGACATCAAACCAGTCATGGCTGGCTGTTAGAGACAAACATCTGCAGAAAGGACCATGAGGGAGCAGTGATGGGGAGATAAGGACATGCATGCTCACTCTCAGGAGAAACCCAAGTGTTCTCCCTGCAGGTAAAGACTGCTGCCAGAGAACAGGACAGCTGAAACTTGTATGGAAGTGATAGTGTCGTTTTTCACTCAGTTTCAGAAGGAAACGAGTTATGCAACTGCAGCTTATGTCAGTCTTCCAGTAATTTGTGGGCTTGTTACACAACTCAGCACAATTGGACAGAGCAGGAGAGGTCCCAAGATATTAAGTGCTCTCACATTTTGTGGAAATCACTAGCTGGGCAGAGGCAAGAGGTATTTGTACCATTTTAACTACCCATTTAGGGGAAGAGGTGACCCTGGTTCACTCTGTGTGAAAGCGGTGTGCCAGCCCCGCACAAACATTAACTGCAGCCTGTAATGTCTATTCCTCAGCTTAAGGCCAAGCAAGATACAAGAGAGATGTTCTGGGGGGTCTGTGTGTGGAGTGAGCTCTAGGGACATGGGAAAGGAATGAGGATTTTGTGGGACAGCACAGTAAGCCTGGAGGTAGCTGGAGATACTGCTGCACCAAGGAGGACCTGGCAGAGGTTCTGTGGTTTTTGTGGTTGTAGTGTTTAACTCAAAAAGTCAATAATGCACAGGAAACAAGGATTTACAGCACACAAGCTGTTTCTTTGATTTGAACCATGCCCCTTATTTTTCACTGAAAGGAGCGATAAAATCAAGAGCCGCTAAATGATCCCCACTGAGCAGTTCTGCAGAAGAGAACTCGTGGTGAGCTCATCAGTGTCACACTTCTTCACAGGAAGGTGAACTCTAGGGCCATGACTCCTACTTGTGAAAAGGGCGAGCAGCTCTTGGTCAGCTCTTTCTGTAGGAGAGGCTGTGGTAGCAGACTAATCACAGGGAAAAATGGCAGGAAGCATGGGATGAATCCTAGGAGCCCACATTACTTTTCTACTGATGGTTGTAGACAATGAAGCTTTCCCCCAGAATGTCAGCAGTTCTAAGTGAAGGCACAGAAATCTTGTGATTTAATTGCATGGATGTGTAACTTTTTGTGTTTTAAATAATCTCTTACCAAAAAACTTTTTGATATCATTATTTTATATCTTTCTCCTAGTGCAGTCAATGCTTTTTTTATTTTTACCGGTTTAGATGGGTTTAAGACACAAGATTGCATGATAAGAATGAAAGCCAATATAACTTTTGGAGTAAAGACATTAGTTATCAAATTAAGTAATCTTTTGCAAGAAGAAAGCTACTCCACATTAACTGGATATGAAATCAATGTGAAGAATTTCCTTAGAAATAGCAAATTACTTTTATTTGTCTTTGAAAATTACCAGCCTTCACCTCATCCAGTCAGCACTCCCAGTTCTGCATCCCCACCTGCAGAAAGCCTCTTTGCACAGAGTGGTTCCAGTGCTTTCCCCATACCCTCTTTCGCCTTGTCCTGCTTCTTAGTACTTTCTCAGAGGGGGAACAAATTCTGTAGCATATTTGAAAACGAAAACTCCAGCTGTTTTTCTTTCTTCTTCTTTTTATTTATTTATTTTTTAAAATATAGTTTCTCTTTAGCATTTTGGTATCATCTTGACCAAGTGGCAGCTGGCTATGATTCCAGAAATCTCTTTTGGAGATTGGTTGGAACAAGCTGCACTGGCTTTGTTTGAGCAATACTCTGAAAGCATTCCGCACTGCCCCCAGGTATTGCGTTGATCTGAGTCATGTCATCCTGGCTGATACAAGTGGTTTTGCATCTGGAGTAGATGGTTTTGTGGTTCCCCCCACCTCATTTTGAGTAGGCTCTAATCCTTCCCTCCAGGTAGAAGCTTGGTTTTGGCTTGCAGCATGTCAAGATGAAGTTTAAACCTCCACTTTAAGAAAAAGGAAGTGCTGATGAAGACTTCAGCAAAGTTTCCCAGGAGCCAAAATTAACATCTGAATCTGGAAGGGTGAGGGGAAAAAGCTTACTCAAAAATACAAGGATCTGAAAGGTTTTCTGGGGTTTTCTCAACTTTGTAAAGCAAAAAGGGGAATAACAGTCTTTAAGGACAGAGAGAGCAGAATTTTTCTTGTGGCAAAGTGGGAGTTTCCCGTTCACGTGAAATCCTGGGTTAGACCTCCAGCAGCACTGAAAAGGTAGCAGAACAAAATCTGTGGAAACATCTACTGCAGAAACTGGCTGAGGTTAGCTCTCTCTGCCTTTGAAGCAAGGAGAGTCGCTCTCTGTTGAATATTGATATTTTTGTACTTACAGTCCCCTTTCTCTTCAATGTTTTTCCTCCCCAGCCTTCTTTTTTTCCTGATGCCATGCCACTCTGCAATGCTAATTTTATCTCCAAAATCACTCTGATTCTTGGTCAGCTTTACTGTCAGGCCTCCTTTTGAGGAAATGAAAATTCAGAGGAGTCAGAAGTGATGCTAGTTCACAACTCTTCTAATCACACACCAAGGAAAAAAACAATGTCTGTCATACGCTTTTATCTCTCATGATTTTGGGAATCATATTGTTAGCCATTGTCAGTCTTTTATATAAAAAAAAGGCTCACTCATGAATTTATAGTTCTTAAAATTTTTGCATGTAACATTTTGGAACTTTTTTTTTTCTGGAAATATGGAGGATTGAAATATTTTCTTGGAGATAAGCACAACTGTAACTAGTCCCAAACTTTACTGTGCCTGCTAGGTGACTAGATTTCATTTGATTGAAAGTGTTAATTACTGGTTCCCCAGGAAGCAATGAGCAACACAGATGTTTAATCTTAGCCATAGATCTCTGCAGAATATGTTCACCTGGTATTGCCTTCATCTGTTTTACTTTACAGGATGCAGGTTGGCCCAGGTGGAAAAGAAAGGATTCAGCCTCGAAGAGAGTTGAGCAATGCTAATGTTGTGATGGTCCAGAATTGTAATGAAGACTTGTGTGACTTGTGTAGGAAAACTAAGTGATGCAGACAAAAGATTGAGAAGAAAGAAATTCACAAGTGTTTCTTCTAGTGATGGACCTGCTTTCTGACTAGAAAGTGAAGCTGCAAATTTATCACAAAATGTGCCTAGCATCCGCTGTGACCTCTTCCTCTGAGGGCTGCAGAAACAGAGAACCAGTCTCCTTGCTCCTTTCCTGGTCAGGTGAGCTGAGAAGAACTAAGCAGTTAGAACTGCTCAATGCTGTATCAGTTTAGTGACACGCAAATAACCCGCAAGGAATTAGATAAACCACATTTGTCTAATATAAGAATTTGGATTAAATTACGTTTATCTAAAGCTCATTCTGAAGTGAAAACAGAAAGTGAAAACAGAATTATTGTGATTTCTTTGGGATGGAAAGCCCTGGCACTTTGTTTCAAAAGTAATTGTCAAAACATCTTTTTGGGTTTTGTTTTGATTTTTTCTTTTTCCCCACCTCTATACTTTTAATCATATTCCATCCTGTAAAGCCTTCCTTACCATCTCTATATTGCTCCCAATGATGGGTTCCACTGACTCCTACCACTCTGCCCTCACACTCCTGTCTCCCCCTTGGCTTCTGCAGTCTGTGGCTCGCTCTCCCGAGCCCGCGGTGTCTGTGGCCGTGCCCGGCGCCGCGGCTGGGCCGGAGCTCGGAGCTCCGCTGTCCCCTCCGCAGCGGCAGAACCTTGGCCCCCGCTGCCAGGGAGCGCGCGGGAAGGGCGCCCAGATGTGCGGAGCTGTCAGAAACAGCTGCGCGCAGCGCAGCGCTGACATCAGGGCTTTCTGTGACGTTAGCGGCCTCGCCTGGAAAAACAGTCACATGGAATCCAGCCAAGCGGGTGTCTTGATTTCCGTTCTTAAGAAGGAATGTTACGTGGTATATTCCTTGGCATTTTAAATTTTTGTATTAATTCAAAATTCTAAGTTTAATTTGAAGACAAAATTAAAAGCATTTGATTTTGAAAAATAGAAATTAATCATATGTAATTGTTGCTTTAAAAATATGATCTTTCACTCAAGCAGGAATAATAGAAATTTCCAAATAGTTTTTAATAGTCCAGATATGCATCTTTTCAACAAATATTTAGTTTTATTCTGAAGAAAATTGCCTAGCTTCTATGTGATCATTTGATGCATGACATAATCTCTGGAGGATACGTTCTTGTATTTCAACTAAAAAAAAGTGTTTTCCTTTCTTTCTTTACACTTCTTTACTCTGACTTAGCTTTTGTTATTGTATAACAACTAGGAATGCACACAAAATATCTATTTTTTGCATGGTATGCATACTTCATCTAAACCTTGTAAGCTCTTCCTTGTTGCACTACTGACAGTTTCTATTATGGTTTACTGGATATTTTAATCCTTTAATTTATTTGAATGGATGATTTGATGTCAGGAGGGAATGAAAAATGCAGTGGACTTTGAAGGTGCTGTGCAAAATCTGTACACTGAATTTACATAAAGCAGATGCTGACAATAATGACATTTCTGCTACTGGGAGCTCATTCTGCTTGAGACATATTTTGGCTTTGTGGATTATCTGGAAGCAAAGCTTGTAAATGCAGCTTCTGTTTTCTAACAGTGTGAGCAAAACTCTGCATCTCACTATTCCTGAAAGCCGCTGGCAGTTCTGCATCTTGCAGCTGAATCATCCCTGCATGTTTATTTTACAGACACTCTGAGGTTTTTTCACCCTAATTGCTGTGGGTTATTTCATACCCCAGACTTATTTTGCCACATACAAAGCAGTCTAATTCCTGCTTGCTTAAACGGCTTAAATCCTGTTCTGATTGCATGTCTTCTAACTTGACCAGGACTCATAAGTGTAGGTGCTAGATCCTACAGAAAATATCACACACAATTCAGAATTGGGCTAATTATTAGCTCTTTACTGAAGAGGTCACTAAAGCTTGTATGAGTTTGGTCTACAAAGCTCTTTTGTTGAGCTCTGTTCTTTGCTGAAGGCCAGTGTAATCCCTAATTGTGTATCCCACAACCAAGAATGAGACTGAGCAAAAAATCCCTCAGTAACATGCTGGGCAGGGCTCGATTAAAGGGATGTAGGATTTCAGCCTGTTGGAAATGGGCTGAAGTGGAGGGTGGCCTGTATTTCAAGGGACTTAAAAGTCCCGTAGAGTTCAGCAGCCTGGGACATTGCTTTCTGCAAAAAGCACAGTTAGAAGCAGGGCTGAGATTCCTAATGGCGCTCTGCAAGTCAGAAAGATGTTTTGAATGTGAGACTGAAGGAAAACAGTGTGTTCTGGCATATTGTGTTTTTTTTTCTTTACTAAAAAAAAGTACTCTAGCCCAAAAATAAAAGAAATAAAAAAAAAGAAAAGCAAGTTTCTGTGAAGGCAGATTGAGTAGCTGTAGATATTACTGTTTTCCTTAAAGAGGAAAGAGACAAAATCCTGGCAGATTTTTTTTTGGTTGGGAAACCAGCTGAACCATGGGCAATGTGGAGCTGAAGGAAATCATGAACAGGGAGTAGAACTGAGCACAGTGCAGAGGAAAAGAGGCTGGAATAGCAGGGCTGTCGGATGAGATTTATGAGGGAGGAAGATGGTTTAAGGTGAGCTGCTGGATCCCCAGAGAGGCTGGGCAGGAGGCTTGTAACAGTTGATTAGAATCACTTGCTGCTAAATTGCCTAAGACAAACTTGTCTTAAAGACATGGATGCCCACAAGGAGGAAAGTGAATGTATAATGTATATTTCAACAGTGAGTAATTTTTGAGTGCTTATAGAGGCATTTTCTTGCTTAGGGGTTAGAGAGGCATTCCCTACCAACTCAGCTTAGTTAGAAACATTCCTCATGTATATTAAAAAACTTAAAGGAAGATTTTTTTAATATACTCATGTATATTAAAAAAAACTTAAAGAAACTAAAGTAGTTAAATAAAGTAGATCAGCACTGTCATCTTATTTGTCGTTTCTGCTAAAAACTGTAAGTTCCTTGCCACCCTAAAACTCTGAATTATTGCTTCCTGGAGAAAATTTTGATAATTTTCTATCTTCATATTGTAAGAAATATGGCTTTTTATTGCTCCACACTAATGTGTTGTTCCATAAATCATTGTAGGACAACAATATATCTCTGATTTGACCTGACATGAGGCCCAGGTGTGCCACTATCTTCCCAAATGAAGCAATAGAAGACTCCTGTAAGGTTTCCATTGTACTCTGCTTTTGAGATGAACTTAGAAATAATGACAAGGAAAAACAACATATTATTGATACTGAGATGACTCATTTCCCAAACATTGTTAGACACTGGCTAGTAACAAACTTAGCAGCAGGGTCAGGAAGTTATCTGACTTTGTTGGGTCAACTGGCTTACAACATTCCTGCTGATATTCAAACAGTGATATTAAATATAAATACCCAGACATTTCTGTGGAAAAAGAAAAAATTCTACTGCTCCTACTCCCTACTCAGATTCTTTCCATCCTCACCCAAAGTCCAGCTTTCAACTTGCTGTCTCTACGTGTTGACTTTTAATACTTATTTTATTTTTTTACAATTAGAACAGCATCTCAGCCTGTATCTGTAAAAGTGGGTTTGGGATAACTGTCTTCTTTATGGGCTTCTGAAAATCTAGGTCAGAGTGTTTTCAAATTCTGACTGATGTAATCACTTCTGGTGGCAGAAAGTCTAATAGAGCAAAGCTATTTATACTTGAATGTCAACTCAAATGCTTCCCATGCTGAGGGTTTTGATCTTGTTCCTTCACATGCAGCACAGATAATGAAGAAGTCGGTGACACAATATCTTCATTGTACAAATGAATCTTGGCACTTTATCTTTTTATTCTTGCACACAGTTGAGGAGGATGCTTGGCTTTCCAGCAGAGAGTGAACTTCATCTTGCCAAAGATGCAGAGACAGCAAAAGGATGGAGGAAGAAATGTGTGTGTATGGTGGAGGTGCCTTTGATTGTGGCACTGTGAACGTTCATGTGGTGCGTTCAGCCTGGTTAATGACACCTTCTGTTTCAGTTACTACAAATATTTGACTTCAGGTCAGACCCTGAAGCCCATCAGCTCTCTGAGGCTGGCACAGAGGCAAGAGTTCCCTGAGGTCTATAAGTGCCATTTGAAACTAGCCCTGCTGTGAGCAGAGGGCTGGACTGGGTGATCTCTACATCTCTTGCCAGTCTTCAGAATTACAGGGTTTCCTCTGTTTCCTTAGGGGCCTGAGGCAGCCAGGGTAATGAGACTTGTGCCAGGCACTTCTGCTCTCTGAGGGAGATAGGTGGCTTCTGAATTTTCTTCAGTTCTCTGCTGCCCCCCAGTATTTTTCACCCTTATGTGTGCCCAGCCTTTGCAATTGGAAGAGGAGGAATGAACCCCAGCAGGGCCCTCTCCCAAGGGCAGAGGCTTTTTTTGTTACTTTCTGCTAGCAGGGAGATGAACTTTTTTTAAACTTCCATTTAGTTTTTCATGGAGTTACAAAACTGGCAGGGGGTGCTCCCCAAAAGGAGCCCTGCTCCCCTTCTCCGCGTTCCCATCGCAGTGTGATGCGGTGGCATCACGCTTCCTTCTCTTTGGTGATGTACTTGAAGTGGGCTCTGCTGGTTCCCTTCCCTCAGCATCTGCTGTGAAGTCTCTGACCATTTGAACTTGCTTCAGTCTGTCAGCAGAGTGTGGGTAGGACAGTGAGCACAGTCGTTTCAACAGGAAAGTGCCTCCTGGGAAGCCGTGAGTCACTTCCTGGGGCTGTTGTCATGATTTCCCTCCTTCACTACAAGCACTGGGGATCCAGACACCCACTCAGCTGGGAAGGGGCCCTCTTAGCAGCTGGGGTGCATCAGTGCAGGGGTCTTCTCCAAGTTACCACCTGCCTAGGGAGCTTTGTCACAGCTTTTGCTGCTCCTGTGAGATGGGTGGGAGTGGAGCTGAGTGTTGGGAACACCAGGAGCATCCTCTTCAAGGGCACCAAGCTGGAAGGAGAGTAGCTGTGAAATCTGTGCTGTGCTGGGGAGGGATTCAGCATTCACAGCCTGGATCAAGCAGCCTGTCTACTGGGCATGCTGTCAGTGTTTGTTTATTGTCAGTGTCCAGGAACTGCGCTGATGGATGGAGTCCTCTGTTGTGCCTGGTACTGTGTAAACATGTGGTGTCTACAAACATCATTCCTTCCCCTTCTCACACCCCCTCCTATGCAGTCTATGCACTGTCTATAAAGCATGGGACAACAGGAAGGTCCAAGCAGTTGGAAGAAGGTAGGGAAACAGTTTCTTAGCTGTGTACCATGGGAAAAGGACAACAACTGTGTCCTTGGAAAAGGACAACAAAAATGTTTTTTGCCCCTGTTTAATGCTCCTTGCAAGCATGAGTTTTGCAAGAGGTGCCTTCCTGAGAAGAACAGTGGTGATGAACACAATGGTGCTGGGAGCTGATCTTTCTGTGTAGATGGAAAGATAGGCAGAAATCAGGAAGGCCTTGCAAAGTAGGATTAGGTACTTCAGTTTTGTGTGGGGGCCAACAAGGAAAGGATGTGATGGAGAAAAGATGAGAGAGTTGATCTTTTCAGCTGCTTTCTAGGTGAACTGGAGCTAGACAAGACTGTGCTTGATGCTCCTGTTAAAAGGATGTTGCAAGAGTTGACATGATGAGAATGTGGATAGGATTTTTGGCTGGCTTTTTGGAGCAGGAAATGTCATAGAAACAACTGCTGTGATTTATCTGTGGGCTGAACCTGAAGACTCAAAGAGAAGTCAGTCTCCAATTCTCTTCCCTTGGTTTTGGGTAGACAAAAGACTTTGCTTCAAGTGAGGAGACAGGAGGATAAAAGAAATTAAAAGCTGTATTGAAAATGCAAATATAGTAATATTCTTTTTGCTTGCTTAGGAACGCTTTGCAACAGACATCTGAACTTCACTATTCCTTTCATGATAGCTCCTTCACTGTTTATGAGCCTACACCAGCCATTTGGTGAGCTGCTTATTGAAGGTTTCTTTTTGTTGTCAAAAGCAGACATACAATAATTAACATTGCACTTCTAATTAGCTTTACTGAAGCTGCCAGTTTGTAGTGTGGAAGCAAAAAGTTTCTGTAACATCTAATGATATATGACTGATGATCTGGAGTGTTTGCATGGGGCTAGCTGGGGAAGTGGTTGCTAGCTCTGGAAACCACAGGAGAAAAATACAGGTTTGATTCAGATTAAAAGTTAAGCATGTCTGGATAAAAGTAAGTGGTTGGATTGGAGCTCTTATTTTACAGGAGTTTTTATAACTCTTTGTTAAATAGTCATGCCCATATTGGCACTACATTTCATTGGCACACTAGCGTGGCACATTCCTAGGTGGTTTCATTGGGAGCTTGCCTTTTAAGTCATTTCCCTCTTCCATTGTATGTTACTCCCTTTTCAGTTTTATGTACATTAGATTTCAGATTGCCAAAACCCCTGTTATCTAAGTTGTTGTAAAATTTTGAGAACAGGTAACAACACTTAGAGGTAGAGGGTAGAAACTGGTTATCAGGGTGTGCCTTGTACATAGAGGAAAAGGAATGAGGGATGAAAGGAATGGATACCAAAAGTCAGATGTTGAAAATAGACCATGGTTAAAATACTGATTTGTAGGAATATAGAAAGTGTCAAGAACTTGATATGTAGGTGGATTGAGCAGGCTAATTTTTTAACGAGTGTTTCACGTTTTTCCACTGAGGATAAAGTCAAAAGCAGAGGGAAGAGCTTTACAGATCACGGAGTATGAGAAGAGAGTTTAGAGAAAACAATGGAAGTCATAAGATGAAGAGAGTGAGTTCTGGACTATCCTGGAGCATCTGCTTTCCAATAACGAACAAAACCAAGATTAAAGGTACTTCTGTGAATCCCCAAAATTCTGAAAAAGGATGTGTAGTGTTTGTTTGAGTGCTGCGTTTCCAGCTGCAAGTCTCAAGCAAGTGAGTTTTTAATGTTTAGTTTTACCACATTTTGTTTCTCTATGTTTGATCTGAACAAATATAATGAGTGAAAGTGTTAAGATGAACTGTAGGCTATTTATGGTTTATCAGATACCAGTCAAGGTAAGATGAATCAGTGCTGAGTGATGCAATGACTGTCTCACTGTCTTCTTAGCCGGGCTCAGTTTCCCTTTAGCAAAGGTTTGTTTCCATCAGACACTGCTGAGAGGATGATAGCTTCTCACAAACATGCTCTTACAGGAAACTCTGTTCTGCAGGAAACTTGGAGGGAAATCTCTTGAGTTAAGCAGGCTGTCTGCATCTCCTGTATTGCAATACTCAGCATCATCTTCACCACATGCAACACAAGGGAAAACATCAACCCTTTATTCTTATTTAGAGGCAATTATTGTGATTTTATAAAACATTTAAATTGTTTTTCAATTCAAGAACCTAAGTGTTATCTTTTTAAGAAGATTTGTTTTGGTCAAAGCATAGAAATACGTCTTGTAGCACTGAAAGTTTTTTCACTTTCATGTTGGGTTTGTAAGTGGGATTGTTTGTTTGCCAGATGCATTAGACACTTCTAGAGTTTTGACAGATGGAAATATAACCAGAGGCCTGTACAGCTGGGATGTTTACACTACGGTTTGTAAATTTTCCCATATGAGAAAGTCCCTTATAAGCCCATGAGAAAGTCTGGCAATTGAAGTATGTGGTGTTGTCATAGACATAACAGCTTGTGAGGTAACAGCACATGTGAGCTGTAGTGGTGTAAAGCAAAAAATATCTACTCAGCCACAGGTGAGTTGAAACTTTTATTTCCCCTCATCTGGTACACAGATGCCAGACAGGCAACTAATCCCTCATGTTCCTGCCAGAGAAGATGGCTTCCATGTCTGGATGACGTGTGGGTGATTCCAGCCACAATACAAGGAAGGACAATGGCACAGGGCAGTAAGATAAGGCAGCATATTTGCTCCTTTCCTGTGCTGGAGACCAGAGCTCATCAGAGCAATGACGCGAGCACACTTCAGCAGTCCCTTGGGTGGTTCTCTTGCCTGCCATTTCTAGGTAGCTGGTAAGGAGGGAGGGACAGATCCCCTCCCAGTGACTGGGGGATCTGGCTTCCTTTAACTTTCTGAGTCTAAACCTAATTTCACAGTTGAAGATTTTGTACTGATCAGAATTAGACCCAGAAGGTATATTTTTTCTTTAATGGTGATGAAGTCCCATTAAGTGCAAAGCAAATAACAACGGCTGAATTTTGGTCCAATCAGATATTAGAGTTCATTTCTCATGCAGGATGATACACAGAAGCACAAGAAGCAGCTCACAGTGGTAAAGGTTAACATTAAAGTATAAAACCCCCAAAGTATATCTTTAGACATGCTTAACACTTATACCTGAACACTTCAGGCAAACCAGATTGTAGGTAAAGCCATTTGTTACAGAGACTGGTAAATATACCAATAGGGACTCCAGCCTTTATCAGCTCAGCAACCACAAGGAACAATGGAACTTTGCATTACCTGTTTTTGTTATAAGCTAAATGGGAGAAGTTACTGAGCCAAACTATCAGAGTAATTTTTTTTCAGTTTGACTTCAGAGTAAGCTTCACTATAGAGAGAGTACTCTGTCTGGTTGTTTTCCTCTGATGACAGGGCAGCCTCTTTACTGTGAAAGGAGAAAATACCTTCTATAGGAAAATATGAGCATAAACCCATGAAACCTGATGTGAGAACTTTGGCAGGTATAGCTCATAAAACTACATCGAAATAGTTTATTCTTTCTTGGTTTTACCCTGACTGGAGTATTTATTAACTGCGCTGCTTTTATGTTATATTTCCTGCTAGCGTTTTCAGTGCACAAGCTGTAGGAGTGCTTTTTTAAGAAAAAAATTCCCAGTGGTTTATTTGTGAGAAAAATTCTTCTGGCCTGTGCTTGAAGATACAGTTTGCAATACAAAACAGAAATGGCTGTCTCAGGAGCAGAATTTCACAACCTGGTGCTCCTCTCTGTTAAGCACCACTCTACATGATTTGTGTTTGCCTTTTGGCATCAGAGCCCCTTGGGGAGTACAGTGTGGGAAATGAGCTGCCTTGGACACAAAAGTGTTACTTGCTTCCTTGTCCTGCATTGTGGAAGGTATGTCTTGTAATCAAGCTTAATTTTCTCTTTATTTTAGTGTTATCTTTTAGTGTTAATAGGTTCTGGGTTTATGGTTTAATTGGTTATTCTAGTGTTACTAGGTTCTGGGAGGGGAGCTCTGAATTGCTTTTGCTATGAGGACAGTGTTGGGTGTGAGATCTATGACCACTTTCAGTGTGTGGGATTCAATGCCCCAGTCTCAGGCAAGCACCCAAAACTGCCTTAGCTCCTATGTACACAAGTAAAGTAGACAGCTCTTGGAGAGCTCCTGGTAGTTCAGGGAAGCTGAGATCTCAAGATCAGTGCAGTTCTTCAGAACATGAACTTGAAAATAACCGCAAAGGACGTGAGCTTTAACCCTGATTTACTTATATTTTAATCCTGATACTGTTGAATTTTCTTTTTGCCCTGCATTGTCTGAGGTTGCTCTGCACTTGTCTAAAAATAAAGTCTCCACTTAAGAGAGACGCGGGTATATCTTGGAATGGTGACCAGAACTTGGTATATCTCAATGCCTCTCTGCTCTTGGGCCACTGTTTCATCACTCTCTCTGTAAAAAACTTTGTCCTTATATCTAGGTTGAAACTACCCTCTTTTAATTTAAAACCATTACCCCTTGTCCTATCATTACATGTTCTTGTGAAAGATCGCTCTACAGCTCTCTTGAGTTCCTTTTAGGTACTGGAAGGTGCTCTGAGGTCCCCCAGAACCTTCTCTTCTCCAGGGTAAACAGCCTGAACTAGTTTACTAGTTGCTGCAATGATTAGCTTTTATAGAACTGTAATTCATGATAGTCAACAATTCTAGTTTTATTTCAGCTGTCTTTCCCACTTTATGAACTAAGTAGCATGTTAGTATTGAAGGTGTGCCATAACACTCCTTAGTACTAAATTTTTTACAAATGTATCTGTCATAGATGCTCATTTCCTATCTTGAAATTATTGTTCCAGAAAATTTTCTCCTGGTGTGTTATGTAAGATCTTAATTATAACCCTTATCTTAGAGTTTTCTTAGGGTTTTGGAAAAAATAAAAATAATGCAGAAATAACCCTTTCAGGCTAAAGATAAAAAAATTTCCAGAACAGATTAGTAATAATGCAGTTGTTGAAACCACAGTGTCTCACAAGTAAAGTCACAGCTAAAAAATGTAAACCAAACAAGCCCTGTTCCCTAAAGGCTGTTTTCATTTAAGAGAAAATGCTCCTCACTCTTATATCAGATTTCAAATGTGTTGAAAAGAGAGGATAGTGCACTTCGCAACTGAATTAATTCTCCTGAATGCTCCTTATTTTAGTGAATATCACCCATTCCAGTACCAAAATTACTTCTGTTCCATACGGATATATTATTCCTTCAGCTTTGTTATCAATAATCACTTACTTGAAGAACTGTGAAATTACTTTTACCCTACTCTCCCAGAATAGCTCCTAGAGAAATGTGGTTGCATCCTGAGTCTCTCTTTTGCCTCATATCCAACTTCTTGACAATGGAATTCAGAGAAATCTAAATTAAAAAATGACCCAGTTTGTCTCAATGCAGAGATTAACTATTATTTAGTTCAAGGTCAATGAATAGAG
Organism: Phainopepla nitens; assembly: GCA_013400175.1. Classification (NCBI taxonomy): domain Eukaryota; kingdom Metazoa; phylum Chordata; class Aves; order Passeriformes; family Bombycillidae; genus Phainopepla; species Phainopepla nitens. Next base: position 1,276,584 of record VXBQ01017097.1, on the reverse strand, counting down.
CAACATCTTGTGAATGACTTCTTCAGCGACTTAGTTCTTTTCCAGCTCACAAATCTTCTGGTTTACATTTACATTATTTTTGTTATTTACTGCTAGTAATATTGCAATGCCAGAAAAATGTAGTTACAGAAAAAGGTTCTGTTCTGTCCATAGCATAGAGTAAAAGGTTTCTGCTTCACAGAGGTAGTAATTTAAGAGTAAAACAACACAAGTGTCTGGAGGATTCATGTGCAGAGACAATAGGACAGCAGTGATCACAAAGAGGGATGGGGGTCATTGTATCCAAATTGTTTTCAATATTCACTAAGTCTCACAACGGGGGAAAGTTTTTGATCAGATACTTGAAAAAGAGTAGTAATTTTCATGTTGCAGGTATTAGTGGAAAGATCCTCCATGTTTCAAGTGCAAAGTGGATATAAACACAAGGGCAAAAGTGTAAAATGTAATCATTAGGCAACCAGCATGGCTGGCAGTGGAAGCTGTAATCTGACTTTGATTTTGTATGAGAAATGGTGAACATAAATGGATTTTGTTATGAAAAATCTTGAAGGAGAAGATCAATAGTCTCTACTTGATGTGCTAAGGCAAGGGAAAGATGCAAGGAGGACTAAGACATTCTAACACAGGAAAGAAAATAATTTTGAAATAGCATGTAGATTTTTGTATGAAAAGGTCAAGAACATCCTTTTTAGGAGAAAGAGATCATAGTGACAAGATGACTATCTGAAGAGCAAGTCTTAGATATGCGAGAGAATAACACCTCTTGGTGATGGTGTACAAAAAGAATTGACAGGACTTAGGCGTAACCCCAATCTGAGGACTCAAGGACAAACCAGTGTCAGAAATAGTGAAATGAAGGTTTTAGTGATGTCACTGCACCTTATTTATTGTATCTGCAAAAGGGTGAAAGACATTCAGAAGGGAATTGTGAGTTCTTTTTAGATTTTGCAGGGTTTAAGGAATAATCTTAACATCCCCAAGAAGATCCTTGACATATGGAAGGAAGTTTTGTTAGGGCAAAAGTACCTGGTGTTCAGGGGTGTATGTGTAAACTGTCAGATGAGACATGGGAGCTGAGTTTATAAATACTTCGATTTACTGGATCAAAAGTATAAATGGAGAAATGGAAAGGATTGTGTATTTATGGTCTTGGAAAACAGCTGACACTCAAGAAGGATAAGCATCAAATATTGGGTTAGATGAGAATTAAAATCCAAACTTGCTTTCACTGTAGGGTTCAGGAAGGATGGAGATGATGGATTGTTGCATGAATAACTAATTTTAGCAAGGAAGAAAGGAAGGAAGCCTAGCAGACTACACAGCAATTTAACCATTATAAAAATAAATAACAGCATTTGTAGGAAGTGTATAATGTTTTGCTAAACCGACCAACGTTGCTTGAGAATAACACACCTATAACCTGGTTTTATTCAGCAATATTGGATTGCCTAATAGAATTTAATACTTGAAATAATGTTTGGTGTTTCTTTTAATTCTTATAGCATGTTTAAAACCAGAATATATAATTGGTTGATAATAAATAAAGGGCTTGTCCTTCAAGCATAAAAATAAACATTGCTTCAAAGCAACAGTTTAATATTAAATTCATATGAAAACCCACTATTTCACTTAGTTTTTAATAGCTTTGAGACTCTTAACAGCTCTTTTTGACCTCCAAAAAGGATTCTTGCTGATTGTCTTCTTTGCTTGATACTACTCTTGCTTTTGGTGAAATCGGTTATTGATTTCAATTGTTGCGAGAACATTGTTTGGGGGCTTTCCTTTTAGGTCTGGAGCTATAGATAACTCAAAGCGTTAGTATTACAAAACTTAAGAAGCAAAGGCATCTTTGCAACGTTTCTAGATGAGGAATAGTATAGATTTCATAGTTAATTTTATTTAGAATATTACTGTATAATTTATAACATTTAATGTGTTTATCTAGTATAAAATTGATTGTGGTAATTATATTAATAAAATTGTTATATTTTATTAATATTATATATTAATATTGTACTTTATAATAATATTATTTGAATTAAATTGCTCACTTACTGAGGTTTTACTTACTAGCTGCGAGACTTGGTGAGAGCAGAAAGTATGAAGAGCATGTTTTACATGTTTAACTCCAGAAAACCATAAGGAGAGATTTAAAAAATTGTTGTGCTGCCCCATCTATGATGGGTAAAAGAACAAAACATAGCAAAAACTATGTTGAAAAAATATGCTCAGAAATTATGAGTGTCTTGGGTTTTGTTCATTAATGACTTTACAGGAAGTCTGCTAGCATGTATGTTCCTCCATTCAATCATTTTCTTTCAAGTGCAGCACAAAAGCTTGGCTAAGGAAATATAATGGGGAAAATGTAATCAGCAAAGTGAACCTTAATGAGGAAGTGAAATTATTGTCATACAAATTCTGAATAGCATTTCTTTCTCCTTTTTTCCATGAACAAGACACCATTCTTACATCATTTGCCTGAAGTTATCATTGACACCGTAGTACAAGGCTATGAGGTAATCCTTTTCCTGTCCTATTTCTTATCCCTCAAAATGCACTCCTGAGAGTTGGATCTGCTGCTGTTCCTCATGTGACCCTCAAAGACTCTGCCCAGTTCTTGCAGGTACAGCTGCCCCCTCAAGCCTGTCTTGTTCACATGGCAGAAGGCTTTGAGCTTGGACCAAAGTGAGAAAAATGGCTTACTCTAAATTCAATGGCCAGCTGGGAGACTGGTGTTAGAGCTAGGGGTGGTCTGTTGTTTGGGATTAGGGTTTGAGGCTGGAGAGGAAGGTTTACTCATGGGAGCTAGAGAAACAGAGCTGACTGACTGCTTTACAAAATATTTTCTCTAGGTCTGATAGTGACTAAAGTGCTTAATCTCTGGTTATGGAGATGCGTAAAACAGCGTTTTGGTTAGAGATGGTTGAAGAGAGGATGTTTTTCTGCTGAATTTTGTCAGGTAGAAGGGGATCCTAAGCATGTGGGAACAAATATTTTATGCTTGTTTCTTGGAGATGTTGAAATATCTATTATGTTTATATAAAACTCTGCTCAGGGACAGCACTCGAGAAAGTAGGGCTGGGACAGCAAAGTTCATTATTGATTGTTATTGTAATGCCTATGAAGAGAAAAGGGAATACTGTGATCTCTAAATGCAAGTGTCTTTTATTGCTTTCTCAAATGTTAATTCCAGTCAAAAAACTCAAGGTAACTTTAGCATCATGTGGTACATCAGTCAACTGCAGAATGAAGTCTAGAAAGGGCCGTGCTCTCTCATCATGATATGTTTAGGGTAATACAGCAAGAGAACTGCTGTGGCCAGCAAAGACAGTGCTGAGTTCAGGATCTGCTGAGGAAGGCTTAGGATGGGGCTTTGGCTTAGAAATAGCTTTCCAGCAAGAGAACCCCACCAAACAATATTAGCTGTTTGGAATTGCAGTGACTGCAGAGACAGAAATGAGAGCCTGTGTTGTCTGCTGTATTTGGAGATGGCTGCACCAGGCATAAGTGTAGGGTGTGGAGGGACCTGTTGCCCTGGTGGATTTGGTTGGGATGATAGCTAATCATTCCTTTTTAGCTGAGTGCACTTAATGTGACTCTGTTTCCACTTGAGCTTTCAAAGTCCTTAGAGCTCTGAGAGTTTCTGGAGGATGCAGATAACCTATAAGAGAAAAATGAGTGATGTCTAAATGCAGATCAAACCAATCTGCTCCATGAGCATCAACTGTGCAGCCTTAGTTAACTCTGGAGTATTGAGCTGGCTCAGCTTGTGCAGCTGGACAGGATTTTCTTGATGTCCATAATTCACTTATTCTGTGGATTTCAAAGTGTGGATTTTTTTTTTCTTTTTTTTTAAATAAAGAACATTTTAAGCTAAAGCTTCTTTCTATGATGCCTGTTTCCTGTCAGCCCCGACATTTCTTGAGCATCACAATTTCACCAACACAAAACGCCTCTGCATATTTATGGGATATGGAAGCAGGAATATATTTCCTCATGTAGAAGGATCTGTGAAAGTGGCAGGCTAATCCAGTGAGTGTCTGCGTGTGTGGGAGGGAAGGAAGAGGCTGGCAGTGTGTGGAAGCTGATGTAATTCCAACTGAATAAGGAAGTTTCCCAAGTTGTGCAACTCATTGGAGATGATGTGATTTATCATTGTAATCTCCACAGCCAAGGCTCTTGGAGGAATGTCTTGTAGATAGTTTTACTTCCACATTGGAACAGTAGCATTTCTGATGCTGAAGTGGGTATCCAAGGGATTTTTCTCTCATTTTTGAGGATTTTCAGGAGTAATTTAAGGTAATTCAAATTAAGGTGAAAACCAGCCTGGCTAGATATAATGCAGTAGAATCTATGTCTAATTTAAAATACATTCTTGCCATTTATAATTGGTTCATTTGAAAAATAAGTCCAGGGGATTCATTATATTTGAGAGGGCTTATGCAGGATTACAAACATATTTGCAAAATACGCCTTTTTTCCATTTAATAAAACAAAGCACAAATTCATTTCTGCACAGGTGAGAGAGGAGCCTCCTTCTGTTGATGGATTTCTTTCTGTTGGAGAGTTTACATCACCTTTTGCTGATATTAACAGGGAATAGGCTCAGCAGCAATGTCTCTTCTTTCTGCATTCTAGAAAATGCTAATTTCCAATATAAAACTGATATAATATTACTGTGTCAAATTTATTTTTATGCCATATTGTTGTTAAAAGATGTGATGCCTTCAGTTTTCAGAAAGAGCAAGCATCTTACTTGAAACTGCAATTTTAGTCCTACCAAGAGAATGCTTCAACAAACAGTTTTATTATTCTGATTATACCCTCTTTTTGTGAGGCTTGGCTATAATTATGGGACATTAGGGAATTTTTCTGCTGTGGAAACATAATAATAACTTCTGTTAGTATTTTTAGATCACTTTTGAAAATGTAGATTTGAATGTTACTTTCAAATCTCACATTAATCAGATCTTTATATGCTGGGAAACTCCTGGCTGACAGAGACAGCCAAAATCTTCTTAGTGGGGGAGATCAATTTGCATGTTCCTATGCTGAGAAAGCTGGAGGTTCTAAAATCTATTTTTTTAGTGATAGCAAGAAGACGTTCAGCAGAATAGGAAAAAGAAAAGGAAGCTGTGAGCAGCAAAGCAGAGTTTGGCATGAAATAAAAAAAGTGAGTTCTGAGAATGAGACAAAAGTTGAATCAGTTTAGGATGAAGATAGTGTTATCTTTTATTTTTTTCTGCTTTCCTTTTGTGTCCTTTCATGTTCTCTGCTGTGCCTTGGGAACCCCTAGCTGCTTCCTATCACTCACAGGCCTGTCTTCTCCCTGCAGCTGCCGGCTGCCACCACCATTTCAAGCAGCAGTGACCACACCTGAGTTCTCCTGCTCTCTGCACCTATTTTAGTGGTTGTCTTAGATGACTGACATTCTTTGTCAGCACCAACCTGAAAGGAAATATGAACTGTGACGTATAGGAGGTCAGGTTGGCCAGGTGATCTCAGTGGGCCTAATGAGAACAAGCATCTCAAGTGGTCAGGGATCAGGATGGTTAAAGGTAGGATTCAAGTACGGGATCCCTTTCCTTACAGAGAAAAGCACAGGATGAACATGGATATGAATCATCTTCTTTCTGTGAGATTCAGAAGTATAAATGTTCTGACCTTTTTTTTGTCTAAGGACAAAAATAAACAAGCAGAAAAACAGGGTAGTTAACTCTACCCTTGTTTCAGGCTTAAGGTATGGACTGCTGACAAGTTTCTGATAAAGCTGACCTTGCATATTACTGGTCATATTGAAACTAACTCTAATGCAAACAAACCCAGACTATAGATATCTTTCTGTACAGATAGTTTTGATATTTAACATAGTGATTTTGAATAACAAGGGCCTCTGTCCTGAGCAGAGATAGTTGTCACAAAAGTTTGTTCTATCAAGTGCTGCTAGTAGAGCTGGAAAAAAACACACCAAAAGTTGAAGAAGGTATATTTTGAGAATATGTTGTCAGAACCATCTTCATCTAAATGATGAGGACACTCAGCTGGGCTTCTTGATACTTTTAGTACATCCTTTCTTTCTTCTTAAATATCTGAATCTCTAGATATGTCTAAGTGTTTCTCTGACTGTTTAGAAGGTGAATAACAAATTGAAGGGAAACAAGTTTCTTTTAGTCGATGAGAGACTGAAAAGGTGCCTTTTGGAGGAAAAGGATGAGAAGTTTGCTGTTTGCTGCCTGACCTGTTCCTTCAGCAGGGGTCCGTACAACTTATGCCTGAGTATGTCTTTGATAGAAGGTGTCCATCTAGCCATGGATCTGTCTGACTTGTTTTCCAGAAAGAGTTGGAAAATATTTAATTTACTGTGTCAAAACATATCTACTTCCAAGGAATCCATGAACAGTGAGGTATGTGTATACCTAGTTGCAGTTGCCTGCAAGCAGAACTTAGGGCTTTCTTCAGAACATACACAAGGACTCCGTCTCCAAGATCCTTCTGACAGTGAAGGCCATGAATTACGTTGCCTGCTCTTGTAGAAAAGCCATGGCTAACTTGAGCAAACAGTTTCATTAATTTCTTGAGACTTTTGAAAAGTAGTTCATCAGGAGATAAGCCACACAAACAGCCCTTAAAATACCACTGAGAAAGCACTTCCAAAAAATTACTTCGGTAATGTTCTTTTCCAGCAGGACTCAGGTGTCAAAATTTTTATTGACTTTAATGGGATCTTGTTTTTCAACTTCACCTCAACACAGCAAATATTTCAGAGAAAATAATTTTGTATGTCAAGCATTGGGTCTTGTTTTTGATTGGGTTTGGGTTTTTTTAAGCTTTGGGTAGGACTGTCAGGCCAGAGGTTCTGGGCTGATCTGTGGGTTATTCAAGCAGTTAATCTCTCTGGTCCATCTCTTGACCCCTCCTTTGGCCTTTCCCTTCTGGAAGTCAACTGAGAGGAATGTAAGAGAGGACAGACACTGATTTGGCCTGTTTTAAACTCATTCCAACGTGGGCAACGGAAACTACAGCAATTAGCCTCAATTAGTCAGCGGTTAATTAGCAACTGGCCAGCTGTCTATGTGCTCGTCTCAGTTTGCGCACAGGAAAAAGCACTTTAGTTCAAGTCAGGCATGCATTAAGTTCCCCAGCATCACTTATCCTTAAAAATATGGAGAAGCACTTCTGCAGCTGAGCTCATTTTGCCTTGTCTTCTTGGTGGGTGTGGTGCCTATTGCCTTTCAGCTGACTCTCCTCATTTGGACTTAGCAGTAATGGACAAGGAGGCTTTGGGATCTCACGCTGGCCTTTGGCTTCTGGGAAACATGCAGGGGAAGTTGGGTGAGTTGGGAGATGACAGTTACTTCTAACAGAGGGAAGAAAAGCATGAGTTAAATGTCACGGTAGACTTTTCTGTTGTCATGAACGTGTTAAAGTAACTCTGACGAGCTTGATTTTGAGAATGTTAGGCAGGGGATAAAAGGCAGGATGCTACTATTGATTTACTATGACTGCATTTGGCACCTTGTCATACAGGTTGGTTCCTGCATTTTCAGTGTTTTTATTCTTGGCTCTAAGAGAAGTATAGCTGATATTCTCAACACCCTAGTGCCACAGAAGTTTTCTATTTTGGGAGCTATTCAGAAGGTTATTCAAATTGCGTCTTTATGAAATACAGGATGAACAATGTTTTGTTAATATATTCGTTGGAAGAAGAGGCAATCTGTAGTGAGGGCAGCAAGCTTTTTCCTCCTCTTATTTCTGGAGTAGCAGTTTGCTTAAAAATAATCAACTCTGCAGTGAATAGTTTATTAGCAGATCCCTCTGGACAGTAAACTATTTAGTTTTGCAATTTCTCTAGTGATGAATGTATCACTGCCATTGCTATCTCTGTTTTATAAGACATTGTATTCATATGCTTAATATCAGTTAAAATATGTGTATTGCTTCTTATAGAGTGTCCTCTACCCTTAAACGAAGTTACCTCCTGGACACAAGGACTCTGCCGACTGCACCAGAGGCTATCAGAATAGGCAAAAGTAAGTCTTGAGGAAAACTAAAATGTAAGTTCTGACAGCAAACGTTTATTCGTAAATTTTTATCATGTTCCATGTTTTCCTATTTAACAACATCAAAAGTATGCCATTTAAGAGCCTCTCAGTAGCAGATGACACAGCTGATGTTTTTATTTGACCTCCTGGTGATATTCTAGATATAATTACAAAGGCATGCTGTGGCCGAGGTCTATTGCCTTTACTTGCCTAAATGCAAGACCTATAGTTTTGAATTTAGGCTCCTGGTCTCAGGTGTGGCTTAGCAACATTCCTCTTTTTTGTTTTCCTCTTGACAAAATACTGATGCAGAGCTTCACTTTTTCTCAGAAATGTGTTGTGCCAGTCTATCCTGTTGTCTGATTAAAAAACGTGTGCAGAATCTTGTATTCATTCTCCTGTGGTCCCTGCAGGACTCATTTTCTTTCTGTTGGTTCCCTGATGTTAGAGTCATTGCAAGAACAATGTGTGTATTCAAGACTAATATGTGATTTTTAAGTTAGACAAGATATATTATTTTAATGGTTTCAGGCAAGCCAGTAACAGCGATTCATCTCAGTGAACACTGTTATGTAAACACAGGAAAAGCTAAACTTTACTGCATTTTCCTATAAAGACAATATTTACTGACAAATTGGACATCTTTATGTAAATTATAAAGTATATGGATTGTAAATGAACATCATATTTTTGATCAGGTGCTGCATCAAACAAGTACCTATGTTGTGACTAAGCATTTCAACTTATTAAATAATGTACAAGTTCCTATTTCTATGATGCTTTCCCCGAAGCACAGCAAGTACTTGAGGAAGTTGTAGCCAAGTCCATGTATGATCTCCAACTGTGTATTTCAAAGCAGCCTTTTCAGAAATTTAGTTATTTTATTATACCATGGGATAACAAATATTTTCCAACTTGTTAAAACAGTTACTTCATTTCTGAACTTTCTCCTACTCATGTGAATGTACCTCTCTCCATTGCACACTGTAGTCATGACCGGTTTCAGGTCTGAAGCTGTCTTCTGAGTGGTTATGCTCCCTCTCAAGCCAGTTACAGGGTAAAGTCAAAAGTAAGAAAGTTTTTTTTCCTTCCAAGCAAGTTTTTTAAGAAAATACTTGCTCTCTACATTGGTATCATCTTGCAGGGGCGTCTGAGGATTGTCAGTGGTTCATTACAGTGTGCTGGAAATCCATGGTGCCTTTTATTGAGCAAGATCAGAATAGGGTTTTTTTTCCAGTGGTGATACTCATTGATATGAGCAGAAAAGTGGAATGTGTGCCATCCTGGTGTGCCAATCAATTCCACTGACAGCATCAGACATCTCACGGTACTCTGTGTCAGCAAGGATGACAAAAATGTTTGGTTTTCTTTGGGAGAAACAGCAAAACCAGTGGGATCTAATCCCAGAAAGTACTTGCAGGGTGATCAGCCTAGCATAAACATTTGGGGCAGCTGTAAGTCAAGGCCAAATTCAATTTAATTTAGGAAGCAAATTCTGTGATGTCAGAGAAATTTATATGTATTTGCTTCACTTGTAGACTTGAAAGATTCAGCCTGCTCCCAGCTGCTTTTTCTGTCACTTATCAAATTTTACCAAGCCTGAGCTGAGACAATGCAATTTGGGAAGTACTGGGATTTAGAAAATGAGATTAATTTGGTTTCAATTTTGGCTCTACAAAACCAAACACCCTTTGATTTTAGGATTAACTAATTCTGGTAATGAAAAATTTCTCTACAGTATGTTTATCTCTGATGGATTCTTCATTTCACTCACTTAATGTAATGCATATTTATTTTCTTCACCAAATATAATTAATCTGGTGCTTCTTGTGAAAAGTAGCCTTCCATTAAGGATTTTATGTACATATGGGAAGAAGGTAGGCTTTAAAAGATTGTTTCCCAGAAACAAACAAGGTAAAAACCCTTGATCTGTCCAGATGTTTCCTCTAGGGACATGACCTTCTCTTTGGAATTTTAACATTTGCAATGAATCATTAAATTGTCCCTTTCAGTATTCATGCCTATGTTAAAACACCAAGGGTTTCCTTTCTTAGTGAGAGATGAGTAAGTGGAGTACACAGATGAGACCAGATAAAAGTTTATTCTTATAAGGTTATTAATGAGATGCTTCCTCATGTTTGGTATTAGCAATCTAGCATTTCCTTAGTTGGAGTTTTCATTACCAGTGCATTTGACACCTGCTTTCAGGAGCTGAAACCACTTCTCAGGTATCAGATTTTGTCTAACATTAAGCCTTTAGCTCTTCCTCTATTTATCTTCTCTCAGTTTTTACAGCTAAAAATGCTGTACAGGCTTTATCCAAGAAACTAATCCATACCAGGGCTTTTTTTTTTTTTCACCCTTAGTCTGCTTTAATTCCTCTTCAACCTTTTCCTTCAGAGCAGTTTCCCAGAGAAACAGGATTTCTCTGTTTCTTAGGTGGTCCCTATGGGTGTCTTCTTTCAAATGAGAAGGTTCAAAAGGTCAAAGACTTTCTGACCATTTCTATATTCTACCTGAGCTGGCCAGGTCCACAGCAGGCTTTGGGTGATCTTGAGACTGAGTCTTCGTTTCCATATTACCTCTCTAGGCAGAGGTAGTTCACACTAAGCCCATTCTTTACGTTGCAAAACATGTATTTGCGTGGTGAGGAAAGCTGATGCATTTCTAGGAAATTCGTTGGAATGATCCAGAACTTTCTTCTATTATGTCAGTCACATAACATCATTTTAATAGTAGATGAGGTAAACGGGGGTGAAACAAGACTGCCTGACATAATAATATGATATTTTTGGGGAGAATTGCATTGCTGTACAGCTTAGCTCTCACTTGATCTTGGGTTTAATAGTTCTTATCTGTGATTTTCTGCAGCTCTGACCCCAGTGACTGGCAAAAAGATATGGAGTTAATTATGGGATAATGTTGGATTTGGAGCATCCACCTACCATCTTGAAATAACACTTCGGTATGACAGAAAAAGCCAGTGTTGCTTTTTCAGGAGAGAAATCTTACTTTGGTACATGATGGTGGTGAAAAATGGCACCAGGACAGTACCAGTCTACCACAGAGCCTTAATAAATGGCAATCACTTCTAAAGTGAAAGCAATCCTCCCAAATTCTTCCTCACGCTCCATGGCGTGAGTGAGCCATTAGGCTGAAAGACTAAGATGATTGCAACACTGTTGAGGGTAGTGCTATGGATGGGGAAAAAAGTGGTACCCTATCAGCCAGGAAGTGCTGGCAAATAGACAGGAGAGCTCCCTTCAAGGGCTCCAGTGTGCATCCAGCTAAATGGCTCCTGGGAACAGCAAGAGCAAGCAGCAGACATGGATGGATGGAAGCAAGATCAGCCAGTTCATTTTCCTCATTGCATGAAGCTGGGCCACGGTAAGCTTAGCTGGATGCATCATTGCATCTCGTAGATTTTGGTTTCAGTAATGGCAGGAAGGCTCAATGTTGAGAACAAATTGGTTTTTTGATATAAGAAGTAAAATTAGCCTGACTGCAAGTGGGAATTGGACAAGGTGAAGCAGGCTGTAACTCTTCCTTTGTTTCCCCAAGAGAACAATTCCACCAGATTTTATTTACTTTGTGATAGATCATGTTTTATTTTCAGGGTCTTTCTTTTTCAGCATGGAAAGTGGTAACAGAATCAAACAGGTAAGAAATATAGTAAGAATAGGATTATTCCTCAGACGACTCAATGTTAACATTGTAATTTTGAAAAGTTAATGTTTCTTGTGCAGTTTTCTTCCTTTTTTACTTTAATTTTATTTGAAGGGTTTCTTTTCTTGCTATGAATCTGTAGTGCATAAAAGAAGATGGCTGAAAGTAATGATGAGATTAGATAAGTATGTGTCAATTCATAATTTTTTTTTCAATAAACATGTACATAAAAGCCATAAGTTTTCCAGAGAAGAAATAGTTTACATAAATTAAATTCAAGAGCTCTAAGCCTTATGCCAACCTGCGTGCCCTAACACATAGGAAGGAACTTGGGAAAATTCCTCTCTAATTATAAGGGATTCCCATTTCCTGGAGCTGGATAGATGAAGGGGCATTTTGGTAACGAGAATCATTATCTACTCACACTTCCCTCTAGCAGTGCCATGACCAGAAGACCTACCTGCAGCTGACTTGTTTCTACTAGATAATGTCAGGTGGTTGAAACTGGAGTAGGCCTGTGGACTTTCACTCCGTGAAGTGTAGTAATTTTGTACTCCTACATGTTCTGTGTGTCAGCATTCAGAGGCATTCATACTTTCCATTCCACTTCTGAGATGTTGCAGAGCTCACCCCTGCCCCAAGGGCGATTTGCATAGCTCTATGCAGTGTGGTAATTTCACAGACAAATTCTCCTTTCTCATTATGAAAAACCTTGAGTCCTCTCAAATAGCTTGCTGATGCCAAATCCCACTTCCTTGTTCTCTATTAGTCCCCAAAAGGTTTCTTTCTACATTAAGTAACATCACAAATATGGATGGAAGCTGTAGTTCTGATACATTTTGGAAGATTTTAATAGGTGATTCTGTAAGTACAAAGATATTATGGGAGGAAAAATAGGTTCCTCATGTTAATTGGTTGCCACTTTAACATTTCAGTTCATGTAATACATGCTGGCAGCACTTCTTTAGGAATGCCTATTTAATAAGAATAAAAAAGTACATGGTACAGAGTGGTGACTTGCATCATTGCTTTTGGCCACATCTAATGTGAGAGAACCAAAGACGGAGCAGAGGCAGTATGTGTGCTAAAGCCAACCAACATGGGAAATTGCAGCAGCACTCCCAAGAAAGGCTTTCACAGTGGATAACTTCTAGAAAGTTAATATGAGCCACATATTTTCAGAATTTGGCTGGACAAGGCCTTGAGCATCTCGATCTGAATTCAAGGTTGGTTTGAATTCAACCCCCTGAGCAGGGGGTTGGAATAGCTATTTTCCAACTTTACTGATTTTATCAGTCTGTTAACTGATATTTTAACTGGCTAGTTTCAATTATTTAATGACATCTAATCTATGAAAATATTCCTTTGTCATAGCAGTAGGAAGCTACAGAAGTGTCTGACCTTCCAGAAGTTCCTGTGTTGCTGCAGTGAACTGATCACAGTGGTACTTTTAATTCCATAATAACTTTTTCCTGTTACCTCCTTGCATATTGCTGACTTCAGCAACTTCATCTGCAAAATTCTGCTGAGCTGAGCTGAGACACTTGTATCTATTGCTCAGATGCTCTTCTTGTACGTTCTCTGTATCAGTGAGAAGTAGGAAAGAAGAACTGAAGGCTAAGACTCATCAGCTTAGTTTAAATTCACATCATCCTGGACTAGGAAAGGATTTCTAAATAGATCAGTCTGTTTCCCTTCTTAGACTCCCTTTAACTGACCTTGTGAGAATGGAGGAAGGAGTAGGTTTCAGATGTTTGTGATTTTACTAAGGCTTTTGATGCTGTTCAGATAAGCAAATCGGAGAAATGTGATGTAGATAAATCTAGTACAGGATGAATAAAGTGGAAGAATCAGGTGCTTCATAAGCATGTCTTGTGTCTGATAATATTTTCAGTAAATTGAAGGACCATAGAATTCAAAATGATCTTGACAAATTGAAGAAATGGTCTGATAAAAATAGGATGTGTTTTTAAAACAAATCAAGCAGTCTGTCACAGATTTTTGTGGGGAACCAGAGTTTAAGTGGCAGAAAAAAGATTGAGTGGGTGAAAACATGAAAAGGCATCAACAGTGCTGCTATTCCTCAAATGACAAATCCTGGGTTACATAAACAAAGCTTAGATTGCAGAGAACATCAAGGTTTTCCACTGGACATTAGCAAAATGGTAATTGCAGCTCTGTGTCTAGTGGTAGCAATATGGCTTTAGAAGGATGCAGACAGTTCAGAGAAGAGCAGTAGCAATAAGTAGCCTTTTAGAATACATGATCTATGAGGAAAGATGGAAAAAAATTGGCTCTTGAGTTCCTTAGTCAAAAAGGAAGACTAAAGGGAAACATACTGGTCCTCAGATGCATAAAGAGCTGCTTCAAAGGTAGGAGCAGTAGCTTTTTTCTCTATGCCTACTATAGGTAGGATAGAAATAGTGAGTTTCAGCTGCAGTAAAGAAGATTTGGTTAGTCCTTAAAGAAATGTAATGTGTTAGGGAGACGTATGAGCATTAAGGATCATGAAAATCTAGAAGATGATTCTCTGGTGAGTTTTCAGTCATTATCATCAGAAAGAGCAGTTCAGAGATGTCCATTGGATGTGAATTGGTGACTCTGCCCTAAAACAGGGAGTGCTAGTTAGCAGATATATATTAACAGAGTTCTCCTGTTGCTCAATTCTGTACAGTCCTTGGAAAAACCCAGAAGCACGTGGCTGGTGGAGCCAGTGGCACAGATCTGTCAAATGCTGTGTGGGGCATCTTTCTGCCCCGTCAGCAGTTCACTGTTAACTTACAGTGTGAACCTGCGCTGGAACTCCCACTCCTCTCTGTGTTCAGTGTTTACCTCTCCTCCTCCGGGCACTTTCAGTCCAGTTCCTGGTGACCTGCTCATTCTGTGTCTCTATGTAAATGGAAAGCATGCATAAACTATAAATAGAATTATTAGTAAACCAGGAAAGTTAGTATTTCAGATAAGGACAGCTCAAGTGGGTTGGAAGATGGCCCAGCTCTGTTACATGAGTGCTAGTGTGATCTCAGCAAACAGATTTGATAAAACTTGGAAAGACTGAAGCAATGGTCTCTGGTGAATTTAAGTTACTTTCTGTACTGGCTGGATTTTGCAGGTTTCTTGTGCTGTGTTTCTGCATTTATAATCTCATATTCAGCTAGAAACTAACTACTAGCTAATGATATATATCATAGTTGTCTCCCTTCTATTACAAAATGTGTATTTGCTTTTAAATATGAACAATAGGCAACAAATCCTGAAACCTTGGGAAATTCCTTGTACTCTTTTGTGACTGTTTCTGAAACCTCAGTTATTACCAATGTAGTAAAGAAATGGGAAACTTTTAGCTGCTTTATTTTAAGTGACCTTTCTTGGTTTTCCACAAAAACTTTTCCAGTTCTCAGCAGTGTCACGTGTTTGACCTTCCTTGAATTCAAATACTGTAAACAGTCTGTACTTAAAGCTGGAAATGCCTTCACATTTCTTTTAAGAAAATTATTAGGGTTTTTTCACTTTGATGCCGAAAAGGATGGAGTGGTTGACTGTTTACTATCATAGTTGCTATCTGACATGAAGCTTTTACATTTTCATTGAGGCTAAATTTCAAGTTTTTCTCTAGCACACCAGACACAAAAACCAATTCTACTTTAGGAAGAATATATCCATGGAATGTACACAAATCTCTGCAAATGTGCATGATGTAGTAATAACTAAGGAGAGCAAGAATCTGGTCAGAAATTACATCCAAAATCCTGTATCTTTGCATGCATTACATGACGTACATAATCTCTTATGAACTGTGCAACACTGAAAAGTGCAGCTTTGGTTTTGGTAGAAACCATAAAAAGTAAAAATTCTGAGCCAGTTCCCCATGAAAGTCACTGCACAAAATCTGCTTTAAATACTTCAATGTCAATCATTTTGTAAGATTAGGAGGATAAAACTGAAAATAAAGACAGCAGATTAAGTCCCATAAGAGACAAAAAAAAGGGCTAAGTTTACATTAGGGATTGAGATTTATTTTGTTTGCAGTGCTAAAACTATTCTGATGATACCATCTGTCAGGTGGTCTCTTGCCCTCAAAAGCCAGCCTCAAATATCAACAGAGGATGGTGACCTTTGAATCTGTGACAAACATTGCTTTTCTAAGGAAAAATGTCCCAGATATGGCTTACTGATAAGTAGATCAGCACTAGCTTCTTAAAATAGAAGATCAAATTTTTCTGAAGGTCTCTCATAGGAGAATATGCTCAGTCCTTTCGGACTCATAAGGGCAAGGGGCTGTGAGATAATTCCCCACACCTGACTTGGTTGTGAGGAGTCAAGAACAAGAACTACGTGGGGAGGGAAAAGATGCAGGAGTGTCATGAAGAGTGTAAGCCTGCAGTTGGTGGGAAGAAGAGAAAGTGCTTTTCCCCCCCCCCACTTCTTTAACCTTCTCTGTCGCTCAAAGGTACCTTAGTGCATCCTGAGAGAGCCTGTGTATTTTCCACCAATCTGTGAAAAGTATGGTGGAGTTTATGTTAAGAAACACAGTTGTGGAAGTGTGGTATAGCTTGCTTTAAAGATTGTGGAGGGCAGTCATCCCAAACTAACCATCATCCTGAACTGGTTGGTTTTATCTGCTCTCAGTTAAGGCCAATATACTTTAAACCCATTTGAAAAACAAGTAATCTGGATATCAGGACAAGAATTTTCTGCTTCCCTCAGTAATATCTGTAAAAGCTACACATTTCTGTCTATTTGTTATTGGTTTAAAGTGACTCAGAATTTAAGGTTTTATCCGATAGGGAGGTTTTCCTCATCTCTCTGTCTAACACATTGATGAGCTGGGGCGTGGCCTTGTCTCAAGAATCCCCTTTCTCCAGTGCAATCACCAGCCTCTGAGCAGTGAACTCTCTTAAGCCTTGTGGATAAGGGCTGGGATACCCTGGAAGCTCCTCAGTGCGCAGCTCAGTGCTGTGTCCATGCTGGAACACCAAGGACTGGAAAGCCCTTCCTGCTGCCCACATGCAGATGGACCAGACTGATAAAATCTAAACTTTTTAGTTCTTGACTTAACAATCACATATTTCTTTTAGATCCATGTGTCACATTCTAAGTTATCTTTCTTAGCTTGGATAAGATTAGTCAGTTATAAATGTTACATTCCCTACTCTCATTCCCCTTCCTTAAAAAGGAAAAGCAATGAGAGTAGAGAGTGTAATGACAGGTGTTTTCCTGTCTTAAAAAGCTTAACTGAGTCAAAAAGAAGAGTTTAAGCACTTATACCCTCATTGAAATCACTTAAATATTCAGCAGCTAAGTAGTAATTCGTTGTTCACCTCTATGAAATTAGCACTTGAATTCCAAAGTGGAATCTACTTTCACTAACTCTTCCCCCTACCTAGATCCTCTCATTGCCCCAAAATCATGTGCAAATATAAAAGATTGATTTTGGGGCAACTACCACAAGTCACCAAACTCTACATGACAAAGTGGGCCTCTGGCAGAGGATGGGTAAAAATGCTGTGGCAATGCTCTTGTGACAACCCAAGGAGATGTACTGACCCATTAATTGCTTAAATACCCTGGGTTTGGTCATCCAGCTGCTTTGTTGTGTTGTATCAGAGAACTGAGACAATACAAACACCTTTCCAAAACTGGCTGAGGTAGAAGAACAAGCCCTTCTATTTGACTGAGAGGGCATCAAGCAGGAACATTCTGTGTTTGAGGCTCCATGGCTTTGAAGGGCAGAAGAATCACAGTAGGTCAGTGACTGTTCTGATGCCTGTGATAGTATTCCTGGCAAACCCAGATGTTCTCTTTTGGAATTCCTGCCTGTTAATTCAGGTTTAACCAGCATAAAATACCCTACTCTGAACTGATCTGATCTGCAACTCAGTTCCTGGAGGGATAAACAGAACACTCACTTAATGGTTGATTGTCTTGCCAAATTCTCAAAGGGTAGCTGGAAGAGGATGTGATAGGATCTGCATATCCCATGGAAGCCCAGAAATCAGTGAGGTGTGCCCTTGGGAGTACTTAAAATGTGGACATGGCGGATCTTTCTGGTGAAAAATTTTGAGAAAGTTTAAGCTAAGGTTCTAGTTGGATCTGACTCTGGTGAGTAAGATCATAAGAAAATGATGATTTTATGCTGGAATGAGCTAGCAATGTGGTGCATCACAGATTTTCTGATGTATAGTCTGTTCCCTTGTGGGGATTTTGGAGCAGTTTAGTGGTTCAGCCTTCTCTTTCTTGGATCATTTACTGTCTGGGGAAGTAGCTTTTCTAAGCAATGTCAGAGCTAGTCATTACTTGGATCTTGTCATTGTGAAAGTAGTGTTCTTCTTTAGCCTCCTACCAAGAACTAGCAAGGAATGCTGCAGCAAACCTTGCAGCATGGATCTTTGCTTGATTAAGCTTCTGCAGCCGCTGTGCAGAGAAAAATATGTTGCTGTCTTTGAGCTTCCTTCAGTGTTAGGCAGTATGCAAGATAGAGATTGCAGACTGACAGTACTGGATAAAATCACTGTCAGAGTCTTGCTGATGATCAGACACAAGGTATATTTTACAGCCTGCTCTTGACCCCCCTGATCATGGGTCCTGTTATGCTGCAGTGTGTGCTGGAGGGGTTGGGTGCATGGAGCAGAGATAAGTACAGGTCTTGGAGAGATAAAGAGGTGACTGCTCCAGGGGTGAGCTTATCACTGCACTGCATCAACCTTCATCATGGTCTTGCCTGTACTGCTTCCATGCGGTGCTTTTGTGCAAGACCTCGGGGCACTTGTGTGCTTCTGATTCATGGCAGTTCACCATGGTCCAAGAAAGTGGCTTCCAGACAATTCTCTGTGTCTGGGATCTGTGGCTATAGATAGGCCACTAGTGCTTGTCCAGCTTTATCTGAGGATGTCAGAACTCCTGAAATGAGAAAATAAAATCTATCATTTTCTTCCCATTTGCTCTTTGTTCTACTAATTTGTTCAGAGTGGTGCAGTTCTCTGCTTGGGCCATCTGTGAGGGGATAGGCACTTACTGAACAATCTAGAGCAGTGCTGATCCTGTATGGAGTATATGTGGAGAAATGCTGCTTTTCTAGAACATGCATGGTTTCATCATGGCCATAGAGGCACTGTGATCCTTGGACTGAACCTCTTGTGTGAGCAGGCTGGACTGATACGGTGGGATCCAAGGAGTGGGAGAGTCAGATGTCGTGGAGAAAGGAGGCTCCACAAGTATCTTCTGCAGACTTGCTTTGTACAACACCCATTCGTCACAGGACTTGGCAAGACAAGAGCGATGGATCCAGGTGATGTGGACAGGGAAAAGTGCCTCCAGAGGGCTAATGAGGAAGCCAGTTGTCCTGGTATGCACAGCACCCTTGCTACAAGGTGCTCTCAGTAGCCATTGCTACTGTACCCCTCATACATTACAATCGCTACTGTACCCTCAGTAGCCATTGTAATGTACCCCTCATTGCTGGGGCTGTGCCTGTCTTGTGTCTGCTCCTCTTAGCAAAAACTGTAATCATGATCTTACTGGCAGTACAAGCTCCAGAAGCATGGAGCTGGAGGAATATGTGCAGCAGGGAGGAAGGCTGCTGAGAAGGCACAGTGAGAAGTGTGCCTCTGGGACCTGTTCCAGAGCTAGGGCAGAAGTGACATCTGTGACCAGAGAGAGTCATGAAGTCAGGCTGGGCATTGTCACAGAGGATGTGGCTCTGCTCCAGAGGCGCAGAAGGCACAAAAGGCAGAGTGTCAGGCCAGAGCACGGTAGGAGATGGAAGTGGCAACACTTTGTGTGAGTTGTTTCCAGCTATGAAGCTAGAAAGCAATGAGAACCTTAAACAGCTGGGAAGGACAAGCTCTTTATCAGCCAGGTAGAAGTTTACAATGCCCTTCAATTATCCCCTGAATTACTGGGGAGCTGAAGTTATTCTGATTCCCAAGAGTCCTGTTTTTTTTTTATGAGGGGTTTCCTCCTCCTTCTCTCTTCTCCCCCAGAAATCCTTTCTGCTTCTCTTAGGTAGACAAACTATTCCTGAGTGCAGGAAAGCACCACCTGAAAAGTTCTTGGGGCCTGCTCTTCAGGACATACAGTCCTGCTCAGGACATGGATAAGCTCCCAGGAGTATGGGCAAGACACTTTCCCCTCTGTACTGCTGTCTCTGGCTGTCCTGTAAGCCAGCCCCACCCTGGGCTCTGCTCTCTGGCAGCCCTCTTTGGAGCACACACCAAGCCACCTGTGTGGCATTACATCTCCCTGAGGCCCTCAGCCACCACAACATGTGCCAACAGTGCTCACAGGCCTGCTGTCTCCATGGGTTTCCCAAGCAGAGTTTGTGGTGTGAGATGCGATCCAGGAGAAGGACAAGATATGGAGCTGTCACACAGTGTGCCAGACACAAAACAAGGGGGTGGAGAGAGACTGAGGCAAGTAACTCATAAAGTCACAGGTGAAGATGAAATCTGAGGGCAAGATCAGGATATAATGACTAGAAACTGGTTGAAAATTTGAAATTAAAACCATCGGACATAAACCTGTGTTTAAAGAAGAGTAGAAGGCACCAGGGAGAAAGAATGGGTTATTGTAAATACATGCAGGGTAGCCCCATGTCATACTGGCAGCACATGTTGCCATAAATCTGTGGGCACCACTGCAAAGAGGCAGAACTTTTTGGAGATGCTGGGATGTTTCTAGAAAGGATCAACAGCTTGTTTGATCTGCCTGTGGCATGCCCAGTCTGGCAACAGAGGACTACAGCTAGGTTTTGCATTGGCCCAGCCAGAGCCTGAGGCTGAAAATTTACAGCAGGAAGTCCTAAATGTCAGATCAGCAAAGAGGTTCTTGCTCCAACTCTAGACCGCAGGCACCTGTGGCATGTTGCTGCTCTTTCAGGAGCATTGGTGTAAGTGTTTACCCAGCTCTCCTGTGAGCTGCCTCAGGAAGTGGTCTGCCCTGAGAAAATAATGCTGGGAAAAAAAGAGAATGGTCATCTTTGATTTATTTGATAAAGTCAGATCTCTTCCTTGAGTCCATGGTCTGGCATGGTGGGGAAGGTCAGTGTGCCAGAATTAAATAGCTAGCAGGCACTGCTTTAAGGCAGTATTGCCACATACGTTTTGTGTAACAAAACCATAATCAAAATATGATTTTTCCTACAGATGCCAGAATGGCTGTGACGCGGGGGTGGATAACCACACTGCTTTTCTGTTTCTACTGCCTCATTATATTCATATTTCTCCTTCACACAGAATGCCTTACAGACACAAAATCACTGATTTTATGTTTGATAAGTTATTGAGTGGTAGGGCAGAAAATGCGGAGGAAAACAGAAGTCTAAAAAACCAGAAATTTTGTATAGAATGCAACCCAAGATTTCTCTAATCTGATATTAGTTTTTCCCTAATTCTTTCTCTAATGCTGCCATGTTTAAAAATAGAGAACTCTTGAAAAATCTTTGCTTGCATAACACACTTGTACTGTCTTGAAAATTAAATGATCTCCATTATGTTCAGGTTTGAGAGAGTTCTGTGTTTAAGAAGGCTGCTTCATAAGTAAACACTTATAGAAGCAGCTTTAGTTTTTGCCAATTACTTTTGTTATATTTTGGTAATCTTTGTCTAAACAGATTTATGTTAGTGACTAATACAGTTGTCAGCTATTCACTCACTTCCTCTTCCCAAGAGCTTCCTACCCAGTCTCTGGCTCCCTTCAAGCAAAACTGATGGTGGCATAACACTCCGAAGGGCAACAAGTTTCTCCAGGTGTGAAAACACAGTGCAGTTAAGAACTAATTTTGACTTTCTGTACTGATGACATACCCACTTTCCCCAGATTAATGCCTGAAGGATTGAAGATTCCTGCAGGCAATGACTGACAAAGTCTTGCACAAGCAGAGTTAATACTGTGCTGGTCTTGTGGAGTCATGGCTTGTGCTTGGATTCCTCAGTGTCTAATCTAGGTGCCATCCCCACTCTACTCCTTTCTTCACTATAAAATCTGTATCCTCTCTATGTGTTTTTCTGCAAGCTGGAGAACACTTTTTCTGTGGCTGGTATCCCGTTGTCAGATTTGCTTGAGATTGGGTAGGGCTTGTAAAGCCCTTGGGAAAAGGAGGCAGCAGCATGAAAGACTGACTCACACACAGTGAGAGCGATCACAGGGAAGTTTGGGTTGAACATGGCTGCCTGACTGCCCTGTGATGGCAGGAAAGGGAGGCAGAGTGGAGCGGAGAGAATGGTGCTGGGGGGTTCTCTGGTCCATGCCCAGCCTGCTGAGCATAGCTTTCCTCCCCTGAGGCAGACAGTGGCCTTTGTGAGCTGCCTGCCAGTGGCAATGACTCAGCTGTCCCTGCCATAAACCTCTGGAGCAGGTCACTGCTGTGGGCTGCAGGAGCAGGTGCCCCAGCCATACAAACAGCACAGGGTATTCTGTCATTCTGCTTCTGGCGAGACCTCTGAGTACTGCAGAGCCCTCATCTGCAGGACAGCACGAGCCCTTAAACCCCTGTTGCTATAAAGAAGAGGAAAGCTGGTTTTGGAAGAGTCTGCTGACTTTTCCCTCTCTATCCCTCTCTAGAAATAAAGAATCTAAAGGTCACTTAATGGAATTTCTTCATCCCCAGAAGACCTTGCCTTGGGAATGCACAAGTTCAGTTCCTTCAGGAGTAGTGTAAGTGCAGTCATTCTGAATGTCTGTTCTTCCTTAATTCTTGATGTTTTCCTTTGAGATTAAATAGTATGTTGCTAGTATCTGACTGGATTTAATTTGGATAAAGTGGAAAAAGCCAAACTATGCAGTTTTATATAACTGTAGCCTAGCCCTTGGGACAACTCTGAATCCATAGGACTCTATTGGCTCGTCTTGATAACTGGTTCCTGTCCTTTGTGTTGCTTAACTTGCCTAAGATTAGTAAAAATTAAACACTTACAGGAAGTTCTCTGATGGCAGCAATTGAAAAAGCAGTATGATATGTAAAAATTGTTTCTTATTCCACAAATCTTTTGAGGAACATAGTATCTGTTTGCTTCTCTGCCATACAATCTATAGTTCCTTGTCTTGTAAATGTCCATTTATATGCACAACAGATCCATGGAGAGTTCTCTGGACCAGGAACAGCACCTGCCAAGACTACAGGCAGTTTGTCCTTGGGGCAGCTGAATAGGAATTGAGAAGTTTCAACTTTTGGCGTCAGAACAATAACTAATGTCTAATGAACTTTCTGTTGGCAAATAGGCAGCTTTATCAATCTTATGTAACATTATTGATGTTGTTGCCAGCTAAGTTAGATGGCATTAAGGGGATCTTTGAAGAAAAATGTTTGTGGTTCTTTTTATAATTTGAATGCTATGTCCAGAGCAACTTGCTGAGGCAAAATTCTGAAAAGAAAAGTATGCAAGTTTAAGGCCCTTGCCAAGTATGGGCACCCTGTTGCCTGCAGGCGAGTTTCCAGCCTCTTAACTGGTGTTGGCTGCACAACAGCTTCAGGAAGGTCTAAAGGTGAAGTTCTGGGCTGTGCCTCTCAGGTGTGCAGTACAAAATTAAGGCTCAGTGAGCTGTGGGCTGTGTAAGCCCCAGTCATTTCTTCTTGGAGCTGGAGGAGACTTGTCTGTAACTCAGTAAAATTGGGTGTTTATGTAAGTGGTGACTGATTTATGGTTCAGAGGTAAACCTGGGCATTTCATGGTATTGTCTTTGTGCAAATGGGCTTCTCTACCCCACAGCTGTACTCCAAGCAGTCAGCACCAAGGGAATCCTCACTGGTGCCAAACTGGAATTTTTTTTTTTCATTTTGATGAGGGGAGGTAAAAATTTATTTTCTACAGGCTTTTGAATGTTTTTTGAAAATTAGTAAAGTTTAATGCATCTGAGTCAATGATTTGCCATTAAAATGGTTTTATTTTTAATTACAGTTAGTCAAGGTAGACTTGATCTACTTCTACTTCCAGGGAACCTACTGGAACTGAGTACACTGAGTTCAGTGTATGCAAGATCAGACTCACTTGGCTGGCTGTTGCAGAGTGCAGATCACTTTTGTTTCTGATGAGACTTCCTGGTCAGGTGATTTTATTTGAGAAAAAAACCTGTAATTTCCAGTCATGTTTCCATTTGAATCTATTAATTTGCTGTGGCAAAGTTCCTGAGTAATCTCTGCTGACTGACTGATCCCCTGACTTTTGACCAAATGTTCTAATAGTTTTCCTATTAGCAATAGCCAGGCGCAGAGTTTTGGATGGGACTAACTTTGTAACAGGGATCATGTTTTGGCTTTTTGTTTGTGTGGTTTAGTTTTCACCCCCCCTCAGAGATTGTTTCTAATTCTCTTGAGAGTTGTCTTTTATGAGAAAAAAATACAGTACAGAAGACGAATTACCACTTTAATCAACAAAATATTTTGGTTGTAATATGCTACCAGAAGTTCTTCTTGACTCTCTGAGATAAGAAAATTATGAAGATCCAAGCTCCAGTGACTGCTTGTTGCAACTTTTATAGGGATCACTGGGTTTGATCTGTTGAGAGTTGTTGAGAACTAGAATGTTCTCAGCAGTGGCTGGAGAAAAATTTATATTTAGATTCTGATGATTTAGGAAAGTGCCACCACACGGGTTTAAGCAATGTGAGCAGCAAGTTTTCTTACTTATCAGTGTGGATGTATTAAATTCAGCCCTTCTCCCACTTACTCAGCTGAGAACTTAGATTCTTCTGAATCTTGAGAACTTCAAATTGGTTTTGGGCTTACTACTGCTCTTGATTGCTGGAAAAATCTTAGTGATTTCACTAAGAGCTCAAGCCACATATGAGATAAAAGTTTGCATATAAGTAATTGCTTCCATAGTTTCCAAATTTGATGGGTTTTTTTTCCACATAGTTTTGTTCTGTGTATACAGGTGTAGGTCCCCTAACCCATTGGCAGCCACAGTCCCTCTGGTGGACTGTGAGGTGAGAAACTGCTTTGAGGCACAGAGCTTCTGTCAATGACCTTAGGGAGGTGTTGATTCCCCAGTTTCTGGTGGGAGGACAGTGCCAGCCCAGAGAGCAAGGAAAGGCAGAGGGTCTTGGAAATGGCATCAGTTCTGTTGGCAGATGCTTCCTGAGTCACTGAGCCAGAGCTATCTGGGTGTGACAGTGCCAGGCTGGTGCCAGTGCTTTCATGGAGTGCCAGGGGCTCTGGTGGCATCTCCAGGTGCACAGTGTCCTCGGGCAGGGAGCCGGCGTACCCTGAAAGAAAACGAAATGAGAAATCTTGCTTGGTATATGGTGGGAGGAAGTAAAGCAAACGTTCCCTTATTTTGAATGTCCTCATGCAAGGTCAGTTAAAAAAACCCCAACCATACAACAACGACAAAAACCTAACCAACCAAAGAAAAGCAAACAAAAAAATAACTTCCTGTAACCTTGAGATGACACTTACACCCAGTGCTAATGTTCATGTTTGCACCTGACTTTAAGAGAGTCTGGACTAGAGAGGAAGGGGTTGCAGCACATGCATGATTTCTATAGTGGCCAGAAAAGGATTTGCCCACCACTACAATAAAACTTTTGCTTAGGATGAGAGTTTAGAGTGGGGAAAACAGACAAGCAGAGGAAGCAAATGACAAGTAAGCAGCCAGAAAAAACCAAACCACTTCCATGTAAACACTCTGGAAACTGCAGGCACTATGCTGTGGCAAGTTCGGAGGAAGAGGCAGATCACGAGATTTTGTACGCTGATTCCATGTGAGACATATTCTTCTTGTTCCTTTTTGGTCGTATCAAGTGGGCTATCTGGGGGGTGGATGAGCCTTTACCACCAGCACTGTGGAACAGAGACAATTATAAAATCCTGTTCCAGGAGGGGAAGTGAGAAGTGGTGGAGTGGGAAGATGAAAGGATTTAGCTAGCTCTGATTAGACTGACCAGATGTTGGGTTTTTTAAGGGGGAGAGGCAGTAGATTGTTCTTGCATCTTTTAAGGAAGAGGAAGATGAGTTGGGTAAGCTGAGCAATGGAGGAGCTTGGACTGAGATCTGTGTCTTCCCCTGTCATGAAGTAATGATGAAAGCAGAATAAACATGTCTGGTGCTGCTGCTTAATGGATGAATGCTCTGCAAAATGAGAACACAGAGCGTCCCGGAGCTGTTCATCAGAATGGCAGAGAGCTCTACTCTGGAATGGTTTCCATCAAGGGGGATTGTGATTCTCCTTCCTGAAGTGGCAAATCGCTTTCTACAGCATCTCTGCTAGCTACTGACACAGAAACATGACACAATCAGGCAGCTTTTGGTGTTCACTTAACTCATTTTCTTCCCATCTCTGATCCAAATATGCTTTCTCTATCCATGTTTCACTTGATGCCATAAACGTCATCTGCTTCAGATATATCCTGGATATGTCTTTATTTCTTCTCACTGGTATTAGTCTTGTTGTTCTTAGTAAAGCAGTCTTAAGAGGTCTGCATTAAGAAGGCAGGAAACAAAACCATTCTGACACTGTGGAAACAGCCCATTTTTTCTTCCCCAGCAAACTCACTCTGGACAGCAGTACTGGGAACAAGCTCTTTTTTGTGAAGTGTTTTTTGGGAGATGCATTTTGGTGTATGTCATGGTGAATTTGCCAGGCACAGAGGGTCGCTGCCTTTCCCTGAGGGAAGACAGCAAAGAGACACCCTAGATTTGCCACAGTGGAAAAGCAAATATCTAGAAATTCTTCACAAAGGTGCTTGGAACGTGGACTATTTTCCTTGGTAAGGGTGGATGCCATGATAGGAGTCAGGTTCTGGAAGCAATGTGTCCTGAAAGGCAGGTTTGCAGCTCCCTTCTGCTATCTAGGACAGAAGAGTTGTGGGTTTGGAAAAAAACATGCTTCCACTAAGCCCACAGGTTTTTTGTCACAGTCTAGAATGTACCTGTGACAGAGGAGTGAAAACAAAGAACTCTGAGGAAAGATTGATAAAATTATTCTTCCAGGGTCAGTCTTGCATGTGGAAAGTTTCTGTGCAGAACAGGATCCTTGGCAAGAATGCACCTCCGCCAGGTGAGAAGCAGATGCCCTCAAGACCAGGCAAAGTTTTTCATCCATATATGCTCCAGGTTGTTGGAACAAAGCTGGGAACTGTTTCTTTGCCTGTCGTCCTGGAGTGCACATGGTGGTTTCCAAGCTAGAAAAGGATATCAGGGTAAATATCAGATGTGGGGGGGCTGAGAAGCTCAAGGTGCCCAGGTACAAGCTATTTCTCTAGCCAGAACAATTATTTGGCTCAGTCCCTGTGTGCTCTCAGGTTACACCTGAGGGAGAAGGTGGCTGGCAGTAGCTTGTACAAAGTATTCTGGCAGTGGTAACCTGTTCCTTGCTGGTGTCCTCCCCAGGCATGCACACATTTCCCTGAGAGGGTGTGCCATGCCTGAACAGTAGCTCTGCTGCTTTCAAGGAGCACCACACTTAGAGTCTGTGCATTGCACACCCAGTTTGTGTGCATGCAACAAAACTCTTTCTTTTTCTTTTTCTTTTTCTTTTTCTTTTTTTTTTTTTTTTTTAG
>VXBQ01017097.1:1177731-1249365 GCA_013400175.1 Phainopepla nitens | reverse complement strand
AAAAAAAAAAAAAAGAGATATTCTGGTGTATTTCTGTCCTCAACATTGGAGATTCTAAAGGCCATTACAGGAATTAAAGTGCAACCCAAGAAAAGAGATAGCTTTAAGAGGTTTAAGAATAGGTAGATGATAGATGGGAGGAAAAGTATATGACCATTTATGTAGTTTGGCTATCATTTTTTGACACCTTCATTTAACAGTGAAGGAGGAAAACCAAATTTTTGCAGATGGTGCCCATGTGAAGCCACTGTCACATTGTTTGTCATGCAAAAGTTTTATCTTGCATTTGCAGTGATGTGGCTGCAGCTGTTGAAACAATCTAGTTTTCTGTAAATAAGTAAAATATTTGTTATTTCACTTTTTTAAACTTGAAAATGGCAAAACTGAATATTGACATTTATCCAGTTAATAAAAGCAAAAGCTAAGTACACCCTTCTGTTTAAATTTAGGTCCTGGAATTCTTTTAAAGCAACATCTCATTAAGTACCAAATTTGTACGTATTATAGTGCTTTTTCCTTTCTTCTTGCACATTAGGTAATAGGAATTTGTTTTACTGTGATGTATCATAATGCAACACATCACAGCCCTCGGTTTGGCCTTTTTCCTATGTGTCTCAAAACCCGACTCTTCTTCAGTTCTCTATTTTGTTTCTTTCCACACATGGATGGAACTGAAAGTTTCTGCAGCCATTGCACAATGGGACAGACAGTCTTCCAGATCAGCTGTCTAGTCCCATAAGAGACAGTCCTGACCAGAGACATCATCCTGATGTCCTGAGACATCATCCTGTTGCAATTTCAGTAAAATATACAGTGGTAGAAGTTAAAAAATAATTCTATAAAAATTAATGAGTTATGTCAGCCATCTACATGTAAGGAAAATTCAATCTACTAATTTCCAAGGGATTCTTCTAAAAGGCCTAGTCTTGATTAGTGCCAATAGTCAACAGGGAAGCTCCTTCTTTCACTGTAGCTACATAACCAAAATTAGCTGTGTTCAGGTGTGCTACCTTCAGCAATGGCATGGGAAACACCTTAGATTGACATTGGGCAGGCCAAGGCAGAACAATGTCTAATAGATATACAGGCAGCCATAAGACTTGTTGTTTTGTGCTTTGGTAGCATCCCTTATCTTCTTCCTTTTATTTACAGTTACTCCTTTTTAATAGAAATAATTTACCAACTTACCTATGGTTTTCTTCCCATACAGTCTCCTGTCTCTTCTCAGCTTAGTTTCTTGCCAGGTCAGTTCCTGCTTCACTTTAGGTTCCTGTGTGCATCCCACGTGCAATCAGCTGTGATTGCTGGTTGAGTTCCTGCCATGTAATTACAGTTCTTCCTATTTTTTTGGGCTGTCTCCCTACAGCCTATCCTATATGTGCTCTGTGCTGATGCAATTTTGAATACCCACAGAGAAACCTGCTGTCTGTCTGCCTGGCTGTCAGCAGTGCTGCTAGTCTCTGGGGGAGGCAGGAAGGCATTAGGTTGGTGTTGTGGTGCCAGGGGAGGTGCTGGCATCTGTGATGCACCATGGTCTTTGCTGCTTTCACTCTGGAGGTGCCAGTGGCTTTTTGTTATCTGACATATCTAAATGTAATAGATGCACAGATAGAAGAAGAAAATCAGATTTTTAGAAGAAGAAAGTTGATTTTTGACATCTGTTGCTTATATTCTGAACATCTGTACCACTGCAGCCACTAAAAAGATTGCATGTAAAGGACAAAATACGACATATCTATATGTCTGCAATTGCAGTGCATTTGTAAGTAGTGCTCTGTGTATTTTAACATGGATATTCAAATGCTACTCCAAATGTAGGCCTTTGGCCAGTTAGTGGGAGCGGAGAGAGGCTGAAGAGATGAACTTCTCTCAGATGCCACCACATCTACGAACTGCAACAAACCTGAGAGGCCTCAGGATAACTTTTTAGATACTTTTTAGCTACTTTTTACATACTGTTCAGCCCTTGGCTGGTTTGCTGAGCCCGGCTGTGTTTTGGCTTATGGTAAACATTGTGACCGATGTCCCAGATCCTGGAGCTGTTTCAGCTGAGTGACCGCTGGCAGCCCTCGAGCTCTGTGTTCTTCCAAACATTTGTCTGTCGCTGTGGCACATGCTGTTTACTTTATTTGCATTCAAGTGGGTTTTCTGTTAAACACTGTCCATATTTCTTTTTCTTTTCCTTCTCACTTCATCAGAATGCACCAAGTCTGCTGTTTGTGTAGGGAAAGGTGCCAAAGGAGTCGGTGCACAGCCTGGGTCACAGAGCTTCCCTCCAAGCTGGTAAGTTATGGAGCATCTCTAGGGATGTAAATCCAAAGGGATGATTACATGTCTGCCTAGGGTTGAGCACCAAAAATTATCTGGAATGCAAAGTTATACTGGTAATAAACTGGTTCACCATTGTCATCCGACAAAGGGTCTTCTTCAGGGTAGTGATGGATGCAGTAAACAAAACAATTACATCTGTAGGATCTTAGTTGTGTGATATGTACACTAAAGATGCTGACAACCCCTGGGGTGAAAGGAATCCCACCAGTAATGAATAGCATGCAAGATACATGGATATGTGAGATTTAGGCCACATGATGCCTGTTTCTCAGTTTTCTTCAGTGTTTTGTTCATTTAGATTATTGCATATGTTCTCATAACCCATAATATATTTCTGTATAAAGTTATGCCTTTGAATTAGGGACAGAA
This sequence comes from Phainopepla nitens, assembly GCA_013400175.1. Lineage (NCBI taxonomy): Eukaryota > Metazoa > Chordata > Aves > Passeriformes > Bombycillidae > Phainopepla > Phainopepla nitens. The sequence continues at coordinate 1,246,665 of VXBQ01017097.1, read as the reverse complement.
GTACCTATTTGCCTTGCTTGTTTAATGCATTTAATATTACTTATATACAATTATCTCATTTAATTTCAGATCTTACTTTAGCAATGAGGTATTTTAAAAAGAGTTTCCTCTGGCACTGAGCAGTGTTCTTGATGCAGTTTTTATCTACACACATCCTAAAACCTTCTCTGAATGAGTACTTGAATTTGTGTATTTAGGGAACATGTTGTTTCCTAGGAGGTTGACCATTTGCTACTGATATTCAAGAGGAAACTTAAATTTTGAATCTAACGATACTTCATTTGTTTTTCTGTCTCCTTCACTGTTATTTTCCACAACTCTCATTGCTGTGCTGTTGCTGCAGAGCAATGATGTGTGGTGGAGCACGGTGTGCTGGCTGCCTGTGGGGACAGCAGCCCAGGTAGGGCACACCAAAGTCATGTCTCAGAAGTCAGCACCTTGACTGCCTGCAATGTCTCAGCAGGGGGAAGAAGTTAATTAATTAGAGTGATTCAGAAAGAGCTGCAGTCATAAAGAGCATAAGAGTTATGTTGAAATTAAATTTTAAAGACTAATTCCAGGAAAGAGCTAGTTTTTGACTGGTCACAATTCCTGGTACTGGTCTGGCTGTATCTTGTAACTAAATAGTGAGAAGATGGGTGAAACAGCAAAGCTGTGACAGCAAAGGGCAGGGGTTAAATGTCTCTGGTTAGCATAAAATGTTAAAGTATTTTTCTTGTAATTTTGATCTGATAACTCCTAACATTTCCAGTGATTTAATGATTCCACACAAAGTTAAGAAATGTATTTAAGGTCTGACACAGTAACATAAAATCATCCATTTAAAGAAACAAACTGCGTATTTGTGGCCTTCTTACAATAAGGAGGAGGCATAAAAGAGACAATTTGTCAGCAGACCCTTAGCTTGACAGCAGAATAAAGGAAAGAGATACGCAGAGTTATTTTATTATTTCTCAAAACTAGGTGAATGCAGACTTCATCCTGATGAATACAGTGTTTCTCCTAGAAATGAAATCCAAAGCATAGCAGTATCCAGTATTTTTGTACAGAGCCCAACTCCATGGGACTTCTCCCAGAGGATATGTGAAAGAAGAGCCAGACTAAGCCAAGGTCTGGTTGTGACAGCAAACTTGGTCCTGTGTAAAATACCTTCACAGTTGTAAAGCATGCCTCGTTATGAGCCAAGGAAATTCATTTCAGATGTTATAGTTTTGCCAAGTATTTGCGCCACTAAAACACTAACTGCATAATTTCTGCTTCTTTTGCTGGGGTGGCAATGAATACAGGAGATTTAGCAGAATTAGTTTGAAATAATTGAGCATATGATTTTCGAAAAGGATCCTGAATTAGACATTGTATATCCCTAAGCAGACCTACTGCTGTGTGAGGGAAAGTCAGAAGTTCCTACTTGTTGAATTGTGGATTGAAATGTACACAGAAATGTATACACCTAAAAGTACACTCTTGCTTTGGAGACTAATCAGTAAGTTTCAGAGATAGCCAACCATAGGGATTTTAAAGGGTGACTGAATTAGCCTGCTTAATCCTGCTAACGTCATCACGCAAAAAAGGAGAAAAACAATGTTTATTTCCTTTTGGTGTGCTTGTCATTGCGATACAAGACACGCCCCTCAAAGAAACGCTGGGCAAACTGGTGCTGTGTAACCTAAAGGTGAAAGAAAAAAAAATAGGAGAGCCAAAAATCATGACAATGATGTTCAAATATGCAAAAGGCTGCTGTTCAAAGGGTGGGAACCATCTCTTCTCCATGTTGTAGTGAGTATGGCAAGGCTGGGAATACACTAAGAGTTCATTTTGATATTAAGACATAGTTTTGAAGAGTAGGGGTTGTGAAATATCAATATGGGGAGTTTTGGAGTCTCCATCTCTGAGACAGAACAAAATATTTTAGTTAACCCTTCCTCAGGGCAAAGGACTGGCAAGGCAAAGGACTGGCATAAATGACTTTCAGTCTCAGAAAGTACCTGTAGCTTTTGGAGCAGAAGGACTTCTGTTCATCTATTTTAAAGTGGCTGGAATTTCCAGCTCTTTCTTATCTAAATAGACGCTCTCTCTGGAGTCTATTGTTCAACAGGAAAAATTCCTGGGTTTCACCTTAGCTGGAAGACTTAATTTCCTGTTTGATATTATAAACAGAATTGTGTTCTCAAAGAAGAAAGTCCCAGACCTCTTATTAGGAAAAAAGAACAATACAATAGAAAAATCCCAAAGGGCAGTGTAGTGTGACCAAGTAAGAAACTTTACAGTGTAACGCTGTCTTCAGAGCATGTTTTTTATTCTTGCTAACTCCTGCAATCTAACCCAAAGTAGTTCCACAGAAAAACTTAGGTACCTAATGTCTCAGTAGATGCCAATGTCAACAAGTGAGTTGTCAGTGCTGAGCCCCTGAGTATTTGCTGGGTTTACAGATGACAATTCCTTGGCTGCCTTTCCCGTGACATGTGGCCCCCCTGTTAGCTAATGTGGTTAACCTAATCATTTAGGATACACTGGAACAGAGAAGATCCATCTCAAAAGTATGCAGCGATGAATATTTCAGTTCACATAGCAGAACAGGCTCAACGACAGTGATGAGGAAAGAGATGTCCTCAAATATCCCAGACTTATGTTCTAGAAGATGGGGGACTTGCCTACAATTTTCTGCTCCAGAGCAGAGAAAGTTATTCCTGCCAAGTGCTGCTACAGCTTGTATCAGTGTTGACATCTCCAACACCAATTAATAAGAGGTTCAAGGGGAAGAAGGAGGAAGAACTTGCATTTCTGTTTTTGATAGTGTGTCAAGACACCAAAAAGGTAGGCATCATTGCATTTTAAGTAATGCCTTTAGTTCTAAGAGTGCTGTTCTAGTAGTTTTAGATTTTAAAAGTCTGCTTTGCTTTTTGACTCTGTCTTGGATGGCCCTGTGGACTTATCTGTACTAAGGTTTTCTGTAAGTCTGCCTAGATTTGTTAAGTGGTGAGTGTAAGCTGGTGACTGATTAGATCCTCAAGTGGAATGCTGCCTAGAATAGAAAAAAATTCTTCTTGCTTTCTAGTGATAATAGTTAGTCTCTTCAATCCTAAGAGCTAACTTGAAACCAAGTAGAACAGGTCTGCACTTTAAGCCCTATTTTGAACTCCTTACAGCTTCTAACACTTGCTTTGCTAAAATTTTCTGCAGCTGGTTGATATCCAAACATAATGTATTGATTTAATTTGAATTAGTTACATTTGGAAGAACCATTTCCTGTATTTAAGGGAGACAATCTATACATGACTATCTTTCTTTGAAATACATCCACAGCTGAGAGAAAAAAGTAGGAAAACAGTATTTATTTTTGAGAAATGTTTCTGGATGTTCTGTTGGTGGTTGGTTTATATCTGGATGAGTTAGTGGATGTTGAAAACAGCAGTTCCTGGAAGATCTGTGCATTTTTATTGACTGTGTAGGAATGTCTTTGGATGAGGGAGGATGAAGCTGGTCTCTGAAAGACTGTTGACTTATGCAGAACAGATCTTATATCTTGTGTCCAGTTCCCATATTCCAGCTCATTAGTTTACCCATCTGTTCTCACTTACAAATAAGAAGAGACCTTAAAACGTTGCATTGACAGCAAGTTAATAGCCTTACAGATGTAAATGCAAGCAATGGTAAGAGAATATATAACCCCATGATTTCTCCAGGCACGTGCTGTTCCCTGCAGTGTCCGTTCCCTGGGTCACCTCATAAATGTAACTGGATTGAACTGCAGTCACTGGCCCCAGGGACCTTGCAGTGGGGTCACAGCCCAGGAGTCCTTGGAAGAACTTGCTTATGCAACTGTTCATCAGGCTGCTTGTCCTGGCTCCCTAAAAGCTGCCTGTGACTACCTGTCCATGTAACCTATTATAATGATTTGGGTGGCATTGAGTAACGTTGCTCATTGCTTTCCTTATAGCATCTTTATGGGCTGCTCTCTACCCTATGAGTTCCTTATACCCGAGTGTCTGATGTCAGAGAGAGGCTTTTGAGTGCTGCAGGGAGATCTGAATTAAGCTCCTACAAGAAGGTGCTTTCTCAGGAAAGACATCTCAGTAAAGAGACCCTTGCACAGCTCCTTGCTGATTTGCTGTTTCCCAAAGATACATAAATAGACCTAACAAAAAAAGCACAAGACATGGAGTACTTTGCAACCTCTGTCTGATGTCTCCTGGTACAGGATTATATATTTTCAAGCACTCGTAGTTGTTCCAGTTCTTCTGATGGAAGCAACAGCCATAGATTTTGAAAGATTAAAAAAAATCTTGGCAACAAACTTCATGAGGTGGTTATTCTCAACATTTCTGTAGCTAGAACAGAAGTCAAGACTGCATTTAATGTATAGTTATTTAAAATGATAGGCTGACTTATGAGCCTGGAAAAGAAAGAAGACAAGACCATTTACAATAGCATGTTGCAGTAATTAAGGGTATTATTCATAAGCCAGTTCCTCCAAAAAGCCTCTAAACTGTCACCACCCACTCCTTCCTCAGCTTCACCAGTTGCTTTTTCACTTGATTATGGTAATACAGAGACTACCCTTCAGAAGGCCAAACTTTAGGACAGCCATCCTGAGTTCCCTAGGCTTTCACAGGCACTGCTAACACCTACCTTTGATTGTGTTTTGGCAGTTGTGTAAGTTAGAATCAAAGGGAATGTCTAAGTCTCTACTGATTTAATTTATTAGTGAATATTTATTAAGGCAATGCGCATTCATGTTGGCACAGGTACTGCAGCACGTACTTCAGTCACAGTGCCAATGGCAGATTTGGGAGAGCTCAGTTTGCAGCCTGGATCTGTTGTTATGACCCTGTTTTTCCATGTGGTATTAAATTTAAAAGCAGTGATGCCAAGTGATCTGCTGTGCGGCAGCGTGGGACTTCCTTGAGCCCAGGGCTGCTGGAAGGGAGTCAGGCTGTGTGCTCATGCTCAGACCTGGGGAGCGTCACAAAGGCTGTCACACAGAGGTTTTATCACATTGTAGGTGTCATTTTAAAGCTTGTGGAGCATGATTTGAGGGATGCCATGCAAAGCCAGAGCTGGCACCGGCTCCGCACAATGACAGGCTCAGCCCTGCCAGAAAGAAGCTTCGTGCCCTTGCCAAGCCCGTCTGCGGCTCGCTTCGTGTGCGAGCTTGTTTCCCCGTGGGAGCAATTCATCCCCGAGATGCTGCCAGCTGGAGGGCCGGAGGGAGCCGGGGAGGAGCCGGGGAGGCAGCGCAGGGCGCGCCCGGGGACAGGCGGGGACAGCGCGGACACAGGCTGCCACCTGCCCGCGGGGACAGGCAAAGACAGCCGGCAGCGCCCGTGTGCTCTGCCTGCCGCCCCAGCCCCAAAAACAACCCCCACTGCCCAGCGTGGCTGTTTAAACAAGTTTAAAGGAATTTAAGTCAGAAGAGATGTGATTGAGAAGTTTAAAAACACGGAGTTATTTAGTGATCATTATTCATTCTTGGATAAATTAGGGGACACTGGCTGGTATGAAGTTAGTTGCCCTTTCACTCCCTTCAAGTACAGGAATAGGTGTTGTCCTCGTATCTTAGAGACAGACCTTGAACCTCAAGACCCTTTGAGACAGCCCAGACCACGGCCATCCTTCCCGTGAGCTGCAGTGACAGCCACGGTCCCACCCAGCAGAACCAGGTGCCAGGGCACAGCCAGCCCCAACGGGGACAGAGAGTGGCATGCCGGGGACCTCACAGTAATTTGAGGAGCATCATAAAACATTCCCTGCAGCTTCAGCCATCCCAGAGCTAAGTCTGGAGAGGGATCTTCATGTAGTTTAAAGGAAGGACTAGGAAAGGCCAAGAAACATAAATCTTCAGATATTGATAATCTGGAGAACGTATTAATCCCATCACTGACTGTAGGATAATACACAGGAAATGAAACTGGGTACTTTTGCTTCATCAGTTTCTTGTTCATATCCCAAAGACACACATACAGGTAGATCTATCCTCTCCTGCAGTCAGCCAGGCATATGGACATCACTGTGGGAAGATGTATGGGAGGCAGGGTCAGTGATCTCGGTGTTCTGCATGCCCCTGGGGTGTAGGATGCTCAGTGCTGTCTCTCCAAGGTCTGTCTGTGCCTTTGGTTTCCTCCTGCCATTGCTTTTCATCACTTACTCCTCTCCTGTATTTGTTCAGGACCTATTTTTCCAATATCCCTTTGGTCACAGACATTTTTTCTGATTCTCCACTAGGTTGAAAATAAATTGCACTTTATCACAGTTGCTAGTATACTGGGAGAGTGAGAGACCATTGTGTAAAGTGATGGGAAAAGGCTCTCTAGCACTCTGAAAGCTTTAAAAATTTAGCTTTGGAAGGGAATTTCAACTAAAACCACTGAAAATCTCTTCAGAAAATACTGACTGTATGTTGTTTTGTGATTGTTCCCACATCCCTCATAATTCTCAACCACAGCTCTGTGCTAGAGGCTAGATACACATGGTGGGTATTTCTGCTCTTGCTAGCAGTGGGATGGCAGGAATGCAAGATTCCCTTTGATGTCCAGAATTAAAGTATTGACAAACAGCAAGAGGGGAATGTTAGTTTTGAGGTTTCATCTTCCCTCAAAACAGGAAAAATGCTTATCTTCAAGGCTTTTCCCAATACTCTTTTATTCTTCTCACAAATTTGTTGATATTGTTTTCCTTTTCACTCCTTCATACAGGAAATAAGCCCGAGCTCTCTCACACTTTAATATGCTTGTCATGCTATCTGGGCAGAAACATTTCAGACTCTTTGTACTGAGCACTTTATTTCTCAGTCACATCTTTTCAAGAACTGGCAGCCTGCAGAATAACTTTGAAAATAATTTATTTCATATTGCAGCAGTCCTGCATACTGGAGCTGTCTTTAACCATTCCTGTGTTCTCCTGGTACCACAATGTAATATTGATTTTGTTTCTGTCATCTTCAGATGTTTGGTTTGCTTGCAGAGCAGCTGTAACTCCACTACATTTTGCAGCATGGATGAGCAGCTGGTGTGGTTGTGTACAGCAAAACAGCTCTTGGACTTTCTGAACAAACATCTCACACATGGTCACTTTCAATTTGCAGAGAACTTAAGTAAGACCATCCCTCTGACCTTTAATTTCGATGTTCCTGTTCTTCTATTGTAGTTATTTTAAAATAACAATTCTTTTGGGTGTACTATGTGCATAACAAATGGTATTGTTTTGCCAGGTTTTGGCTACCCGAAGAGAGAACTTTGCCTTTGTAATCTGCTTTTCAAAATGTGACAAGTCATTCTCTGGGCAAGTTTCTGTTTCAGTTTTCACTTTGTTTTCTGATGCTGTGTTTCCATAAATTGGGACTTTGGCCTTCAGTTTCTTTTTTCTTATACAAACCTAGTCTGAAAATTCTGTCAGAAGCAAGAGGCAATGGAAATCTGCATGTGCTACTGCAGGTTAGCAGAACTAAATCACTTTCAGTCCCTGGTCCAGGTACTCTGAGCTTGATCCAGCTCTACTCTGCACTCCTGACTGCAATGTAGACATATACAGACTCCTTTGGAAAACTAACTGCACAGTATAATCAATCCTCCTATTTGATGCACAGTGTTCCAGTTAAGAACAAAAAATTATGGTGCATGCAAACCACCAGAGTTAATGGCGGTCTGAGTTGAGCTTGGTAGACCTCTCCTAAAGAAAATGTGACTCATTTCTCAGGGACTTTTTTTAAACCATCCTTTTTATACTGAATAGAGGGAATTCCAGTGTCATAAAAGAAAAAATTATGATTTTATTTCACTTTTTTTATGAGTTTTGGTGGCTCCATTTTAAGATCAGTCTAGTTCAGATTGGTCAGTTCCCTGCTCCACTGAAACCCTGAGAGGTGGACTACCTTCATTTCTGCTGGTCAGATGCTTCACTCGGAGAGACAAAGCCAGAAGCCAAGGGAAGAAAAAGCTCAAGTCAAGCAGCTTTAGGCTCCATTCATGCCTTCCTGGATGGGACATGGTATAGGGAGTAGCCTATCCACCAGGGCTTGTGAGAGCATGGAGCTCTCTTTCCTTCCTGTCTTGGCTGTGCTTCTACACAACTGCATCCTATAAAAGACGGCACAGCCACACCACCACCACTGTGCTGCTCTTCTGGAAGCCAGATATTTTATGTTCTTATATATGTGGACTCTGGCCACAACAGGACAAGGAAGAACACATTGTCACAGTGTGTCAGAGATAGCACAGACACTGGCCATTTACACAATGCCAGGTGTTAATCAGTGCATGGGTGCAAAATTTGGTCCGGGGCTATTAAACCATCTGACTGCAGCAGCCTGAAGGTTTTCCTTTGAAAAGCAGCACAGTGTGGGGATTTTGGCAATATAGTAGTGGATTAGACACTTAGAAAATGCAGCCAGATTAGAGGCTCCAAAGTAGGGTGGAAGGTTTTTCTGAGTACTCAGCATGGATGGTGCTTAAGAGCTGTACAAAATAAACTGAGGCTGGGCAAAACAAGCTCTGTGTCATCAAGACATTTAACAGGTCAAGTCTATGAAACATGTAATGAGTTCAAAGCTACATCCTGCCTTTCCTTTCAGGCTCCTGCTTGATGCCATACACAGATTTTTAGCTGTTTCCAAAGGCCATGTACCGCCTTCCCAGGAGCCAGCTATACAGCATTTTGGAGGAACTTCGCATGGCTGGGGAGCAGCATTGGCAGGGGTTGACTGCCAGTCTCTGGCACCCTGTGGCCAGTCCTACCTTGCCCTCTCTAGGTCCTGTGGTCAGGTGTCAGCCATGGGACCTACCCCACACACCCACACACTGGTGGGCAGGCACGAGCAAACCCAGGTAGGTCTCTTCCTGTTTTGGCTGAGTCCTGATACTGGCTGGAGATTTTCTTCATGGTACTGATGACCGAGCCAAAGAAAGTCATCTTTCTTACTGTGTAATCTGGAAAAATCAAACTTTCCTGTTGAAGTCTCCCCTTCTGTTGACAGACTTTGTGAGATTTGCACAAATGGGTGTGTGGGAGGGAAAGGCCTCACAGCAAAGCTGCCAGCACTATACTGGTCCTTTGAATTTAGGAGCTGAGTCCTCTGCACTTTGTGATGAAAGAAAGGTAACGTGTTTTTTTCATGAGAATGATCTCCCTTACTTTGATTTGCTAACCTGAGTAAAAGCAAACCTAAACATGACATCTATATACTGTATGATAAGAAAGACAGAAGTCATGTATGATATAGGGTTTTTTTTAATGAAAAAGATGCTTTCATTGCATCAGTGTCTGCATTAGAAAAGCTTCATACACTCTGAAGGTTGCCTTCCAGAAGTGATGGTTCTGTTGTTCTGCTAACACTTGAGGTCCTATTTCTTTCAAGGGTTTGAACATTAGAAGAGGCTTACAAACATTGCTGAGAACAACGGAGATAGTAATTTTTACCTAGAACTAGAAGCTTTTTGCATAGAAAACTTGCACGCACATAAAAAACCCCATATACACACAGAAGCACTTTTATGAAAGATAGGAATTGTATTTACAGCAGAATAGAATCTACACAGCAACACCTATATTTCAAATTAATCAGGTGTAAGGCAGGTAAACATTTTTTTTTCCAAGTATTTTTCCTGGTACACTTTGTAGACGCATAGCACCAGAGTTTTCCCTTAAAAAAAAAAGGAGCACGCTGCATTTTTAATGCATGCAAAACCTTACAATGATTAAATAATGCAGGACCATGCATTTTTAAACCATGCCTTTTCTTCAAATAATGGTAACTTTTTCCTCTTGTAATGAATTGCATAGCTTATATTGCACCTTTTAGTAAAAAAGTCATAAAACTTCTTCCAATCCTTAACTACCAAAAAAGGCTAAATTTTTTTTAAAGAAAAGATATTGCTACAAAATTTATAATTATTCCTTTGGCATATAATACCTTCCTTGAGTTCAGTCAGAATTCAATGAAATCAGAACCCAATGAAAATGCTATTTTAAAACTTTGTTATTTGTATTAGAAAAGTACTCACTCAGAAATAATTTTCAAATTACTCTGTGCTAGGTCTCTTCCAAACTGCCAGTATAGGCTTTACTTAGCTCAGCACTCTCACTGTTCAGAAATACTTTTCAAATTACTCTGTGCTAGGTCTCTTCCAAACTGCCAATACAGGCTTTACTCAGCTCAGCACTCTCATTGTAAGAGCCTCTACCCTCTTAAGTGCAAGTTTTGCTTTGTTCAGTGTCAGGACCATAAGAGTGTCCCCCTTCCTGAGTGCTGGAAATAGCTGCCTTCAGTTTTTTCTCAATTGCATCAGCTGCAGCACACATTTTTAACTCTTTCAGGCTGTTTATCAGGGTTCCATAGGCTCCCTTCATCCCATGACTTTGATACCAGACTCGAAACAGCTTAATCTTCTGTTCAGATGTATCACAAGGACAATCCTGAATGCTTTGGTCTATGGCAGGTTCTGGTACACGGTGGTGACGAACAAATTTCTTGACATCTGCGAGTGTCATGTCTGCCACAATACCAGGAATGTGGCTGCTCAGGTCAGCATCTACGAGTGTGGAAGGAAATGAATGCACCTGGCACTTGTACCTTACTGGGTTTCATCACCTGCACTCAGATTTGATACTTCTCCTATCCAAACCAGATCAAGTTTCAGGTATTTGTGACTCAGTATGGTTTATATGGGATTTTTTTTTTTTTTTACAATACGTGGCAGGTCTGTTTTCACATGTTCCTGCCAAATTTCAAAGATTTAGGCTTGCATCCATATTGCTTTCTACCACCTAAACCAGAGTATCAGTTCTCTCTGTAACCTATTCTGTCCTTCTCTATCATTGAAGTGTGGTCACCTCTCACATAGCCATTTTTCTCAACGTAGCATTGGGAGAGGTCCTAGAAAAGGACAAGTCATCTGTTGTGATACAGTCTTGGAGCCTATGTTTTTTCCTGTTGTGTATCACTCCTGTAGATTTGCTCCTGAATCATCAATCCCACTGTGGGACTGTTGCCTTATCATAATCATCCATGGTTATAGAAACACAGTCTCCTAGTGTCTGTACCACATGCAGAACTGAAATTCACTTGTAGACAATGAGTAATTGCTCCCTATACAACAGAAATCCCTCCTGAGGCAAGACTTCCCTGATGACACTAAGTGCCTTGATGAGCATTATATGAACTGCCACGTCTTTAGTAAGTGTTCACTTTTGTGCTGGAATCACAGGTCTGGACAGTGGCAAAGTCTACACAAAAATACTGGGGTTTTTTTTTGTTGTTTTTGTTTTTTTTAGTTTAGGTCTTCTGTATCTATATCTCTGTTTTTTTCTTTCTACTGAATTTTGAGAAATTACTTGACTCTTACCTGTGTCTATGAGAGGTACATCCTCCTGAAAAAAAAAAAAAGGCATGACAGAAATAAGTAGAAACAAGGGGATATATAAGATGATAAATACATTTCATGATACTTTAATTTTCTTTTTGTTTTCTCCATGATTCCTGTTTTATGAGTGGGAGAGTCAGACCAGACAGACAGATCTCTTTTGATTTGGTTACATTTGGCGAATTGCCTCACAATTGGTATTGCCTAAAATTATGCATGGGCACAGGAATATCCTGGGCTGGTGGGGACCTGATGATTTATGAAGTTTTGATCAGGTCATGTGACTTAGGAAGCATTCCAACAATCCTGAAGAAATAATACAGGGTTTCTCTTACTTCTCCCAAAAGAATCCTTGTGGTAAAATTTACTTCATTCATATCATAGAAGAGATGCACACAAGTGTTTGGGGAGACCCGGTGTAATTTAAACGGAAAAAAGGTCTTTGCATAAAGCTTAGATTTTTTATGATCAGAGAAACAATACTTACATTAAGCTCTGGTTTGTGAACTCTGTTAGGTGGGTTGTAAGACCCATTGATTGAAAGACCCTTCTGTTTTCTCTTGCCTGAAACAAAAAAAGCATTTTTGAAATCCAGGGCAGGGTATCTCTCCTTTGGACTCCAAGAATATAAAATTGTATTTGAATAAGCATCTGAATATCTCATTTAGAGTACAATAGGAATAAGTAGGGAATCACTTACGCCAGTATGTTGCTCCAGCTATTGCTCCAGCTGTCACCAGTAGTGCTACCAAAGCAAGGACCAACCACAGCGTTATTTGTCCTGTTGGAACATTGGAAAATTTGCATGAAAATTAACTCAAGAAATGCAGTACAGCAGCACACCAAATTTTAAACGAGACTCTGTCAGAATTTAAAATGACAAAATGACGTTTTTACCTAATGACAAAAGCCAGATATGTTAAAGACACACCCACTGTGAGTTGCCCCTAAACAGAAGTAACAGCTCCTACCCCTGCACAGTGATCAAGGGAAAATCATGCTCAGCAGGTCAGTACAGGGCCCAGTAGGACTGATGCCTTGAGCTGTCAGGAGTCACTATGGCCAGTGTAGAACAGGACAATTGCAATTGCCTCTCAAAATACAGCACATGGTGGACCTTGCTATGTTTTAAAATGGTACCTTTTGTTCCGCATACAGTGTCCGAAACTGAAGTACACTGTTTTTCAATTACACCACTTTCACATCTGCAGAAAATATGAACACAAATTATTAGGGGATTTTTTTGTCTCTTAAGCTGTTGAGAGACCAAATAAAAATCTTCTAAGATGTTTTATCAGAAAAATATTTCATATTTTGCTGATAAATATGCTGGTTTCATATTCCAAACCTCCAATCTTGGGGTTTGGAATTTAATAGGTATGAAAATGGCATGGAAATTTGTGGCAGTGGGAAAACATATGAAATTACTTTTCAGTGTGACAGTAGGTCACACAAAGACAACATGAAAGCTCAGATACTCTATTACACTTTTTGAAAAGCATATACAGACTCAGTGGATATAAAAGTTTTTCTGCATGCCTTTGGAAAGTCTTCATGGCTGCAAATTGAGTTGAATGAACTCAGTCAGCTCAGGTGTAAAGGAAAATTAGTATGCTTTCCCTGAGGTTATACATTACCTTAGCCTCTGTCTTGAAACCAACTGGAAAAAAATTGTGATTACATATTAACAATTTCATATGCAGTGATGAAGGCATAAACTTACATGGTGCATTGCATGCAATTGTCACAGCCTTCAGGACTGCAAAAATGGTTCTTTGCACAGGCACATTGCGTGTTCTCTTCTGGGGTACAGTTCTTTAAAACCTCCAAACCTAAAAATAGATTTCTTAAAGTTTATTAGCTTGAAAAAGCAGGCTTCTGCCCACAAAGTCTTGTCCTCAGACTTGCTGCTTGCTCCACCTCTGCTGGCACTGGCAAGGCTTAACTTTGTAATGCACACACAGAGCTTTTCTAAGGAGCAGGGCTGCTAGAGCGCTGGGAATGTGGAGCTGTCAGAGAGACCTCTGCTGGAGGAGAGCTCAGAAAACTCGTCACACAATACAGCTCTCGCCAGAAGAGGACTCCTTCAGCACAGACAAATCTCAACTTCTTTTTCCCATTCAGAAGTGCAAAGCCAGAAGGAAACTCAGAAGATCACACAGCCAATCTCCTCACTTGATAACAGAAATGGGTTCTTTGCAGTCCCTGACAGACAACAAGTTTTACCTTTCCTTGAAAACCCCCAATGATGAGGAATTCCACTCTCTCTTTTTTGGCTAACACATCCATGATAAGTATTCTTCTTAAGAATAAAAAAAAAGATTAATTTTCTCCTGTCCTCTGTTTATATGATGATGCTATCTCCATCTATGAAAGAATACGTCTGCATTAAAAATTACTGTATCTACCTACTATGAAAGCCCTTTTTATAGGCATATAGAAAAAGAACAAATTTTTGAGTTACTACATTCAGTGCCTTGCTGTAATTTGAAACTACTTTATTTCAAAATTTGATGTGGCTCTACTGTGAAAGCAGTGATGAAATACCTCACAGAAATAGCAAACATGAATGATCATAAGAATGGTTCACATGGAACTTCAGTGGTAATTTTCCTCTTGCCTATTTTCAGTCTACTGACATCTCTTCAACTACATTATTATCTGTGGAATATTGTGACTAGACATCCCATTACCCTTTTCCTCCCTTCAGTTTAAATAATTGTGACACCATATAAAATGCTGAGTTGTTTTGCTCTTACCAATTTCATCACCCATGCAAAAAATACTTATTATAGCAGCAAATGAAAGTTTTCTATTCATTTTGAGGCCCTAAAGGAAGGGGAGAGCACTAGAGATTGATATTCCAACAGGTGATCTGAGTACAACCATACTGGAGTTGAGAACTCTCTTTCCATTCACTATACTTGATTTTAGGTATGAGTAATGAAGAACTACCACTCCCTAAATCCAAGTAGAGCAGATCTACAGGACATCTGTAGGTGTTCCACACCTGGTGGAACTGGTAGGAGATAATTTTAATGGATTAAAAAATAATGTGATGGGTATTTATGCAACAGGCAGTGAACTTCTGCTGTCACCCAGCAGGTTCATGAACAAAGGGCTCATAGATAGACGCTGAAATGACTAGGAAGGGATAGATCTTCTAATGTCCTTTCCCTCAGCTGTGGATGCTGGGAACAGACCACAGAAAGCAGATAGGTTTGTTTGTGTTACCTCTAAACAATACCGCTTGCCTCCACTGCTGAATGCAGAATACTGGGGTAGGTGGGCCACTGGGCTGCCCCAGGGGGGCTTGCCTTACAGTCCTACACATCTATCCCACACAGCATCTTGAGCATTTCAAAAGTCAACAATCAATTTTAAATAATATTATCAATTATGTGAAAGACTACAAAAGAAACCATCCTTACTTCTTACACTCCTCTTTTAAAAAGAGGGTGAAGAAGAGGGAGAACTTGCCTTCCTTGACTCAGTTTGTACAGTGTCTGCTTTGCAAGGACTTTGGCTAAGCAAAGGCAGATATAAGGAGAAATAATGGACCAACTATTTTTCTTCCTACTTTGTGCTTGATGAAAGGGAACTGGAGAAAAAATTCATTGCTTTCTCACAAATTTATTCATGTTCTACCACTAAAAGTTTTAAATCTACATGCTAACCACGATTAGGTATTGTGGAGACTTTTCAGTGAAATCCTGTATGAATGAAGAGTCATTGCTACAGTTGCTATTTCTATAGCCATACCAAAATTTCTGTCACACGATTTGCATCTCAAACACTTGTCCAAGTCATTGGGGTGGTCAATGTATTCCCTTCCTTTCTCACATGGAACACAGTGTTTGATAATATCTGTTGGGCAGGTGACATTTTTAACAAAACCTGTAGAGACAGAAATACAATTTAGAGAGAAGCCATCAGCTCTAAAACTAACATCAGAATTTAATTTTCAATCCCTAATACTTTTTGATTCCAAATATGGAATGTATATTCCTTGTGCATGTGTAGATGCACTTCAGGAATGTAGTATACATAACATTTGATTATCCTCACTCTTCCTCCAATTTGATACTGAAGGAGAACACACCAAACAAAACTGTACATAACAAATTGGAAAACCCATGAATGTATGGAATCTTGTAGGAAAAAGCATGTGTTTTCACTTTTTCAACCTCTTTCAAATATGTGTATGTTAATTCTTGGCTCTTTTGTAACGAGCATGTTATGAGAGAATGACTCTCTGTAGTGAGAAGTTATTGGTGCACTGAGCACAAGAAATATCTTTGAAGTGGCTTATGTTCAGTAACAAAAAAGATACAGCTGTAATGAAGCACTGCATCCAGGAAACCACCTCATGCCACTTCAGTGTCCCAGCACAAAGCAACTGTGCATGCTGTGGTGTCTCCTGTTAATGACTTCTCAACACAGTCTTACAATCATACTCACCACTTTTACATTTCTTGCAACACTGAGTATCTAAACTGTATTCATCCTCATTGCAGTTAACCTCCCTCCTGGAAATGATCCTTCTATTGGATGTTATTAGAGCTTCAGTATAATTTTTGCACTGTGTTTCAATAATTAAGACAGCCACCTAGGAGAGAACAGAAAATTAGACAAAAAACCCCCAAAAACCAAACAAAAAATAAACCTGCTTAGGACTGTAGGTATGTTTTAGTACTAGCAGAGTCACATTAATAGTGTTACTCTATAATTAAACATATTGAACTCCCTTATTAAAACTGTTCATTGCTTTAGATTTAATGGACAATGAGGGCCCATATTAAAGCCATGAACCTTACCACTACAGACACTCTCCTTTCAAGTTAATTTACAGCACATCCATTTCTTTGACTTTTTTTTTTTTTTGCACTGTCCAGTTAAATTGCAGAATACTTGGGTTTTTTTGTTTCTTTGTTTCCACTTCTGTCATTAGGCAGTAGAGCTTTACTAGGGGTCCCTGCCCTGCCTCTTTTCATGATAATAATAAAACACTGTGGCCCAGAGACCAAACCATATTTTTTTATTATTTTGGAAGAGGTAAGAAGGATGATAAGGCTAGATCTGGTATAGTTTGCCTTCTTCTAAGCAATATTTTCTGGGGAATTCTATATTTACTTTGCATGCACTAAATATGAGATGTCTGTATAACAGGGCTATGGATGCTGGCCATAATTTCAGTTAGATGCAGAAAACTCTTTATGTTAAATTACTGAAAAATCATTTTAGATATCAAACTGGGCTCTCAAGTGAAGGAAGTGTTATCTCTTGTTAACTAACTGATGTAACCAATAAGAGCGTTGCCGTCTACAGCTAGCCACTTCTTTTGATCCTCTAGTGTAGTCACAAGTGAGAAGGTGGAAAGAATTTTATTTCCTTAGCATCTACCTGTTTAAAATGTATATAATATTAATTACTGGACTGAAATTAAGGAGGCTTTTCATCGCACCTGGAAGTGAAGCTCCAGCAGCTGAAAAAGCATAATTAGCACTGGAGGAACTCTGGGTGTAGATGCTCAGCCATCACTCCCCCTGTTTGGTGCTCTCTCTTCCTTTGCTGACAAAGCTTTCAGGGTGCTCTCATCTGAAACCCAGTGTAATGGTGTTAAAAAATTAAAGTTTCCACAGAGGCTTTCAAATGGATGCGTCAAATTAATGTGATTTGTTTTCCTTTTGCCTAGGAGAACTGTCTCACTAAACACTGGATTAGAAAGTCCAATTAAAAAAGAATTA
The DNA here is from genome assembly GCA_013400175.1 of Phainopepla nitens. Classification (NCBI taxonomy): domain Eukaryota; kingdom Metazoa; phylum Chordata; class Aves; order Passeriformes; family Bombycillidae; genus Phainopepla; species Phainopepla nitens. The sequence goes on along the minus strand of VXBQ01017097.1, from coordinate 1,229,564 downwards.
CTAAAATATAGTCAGGGATGTATGACCAGTCTGGTTTGATTTTTCCTAAAGCAGTATGAAGAAAATGTTCAGAGAGTCATGCAGAAAATAGGATACAATCAAAGAAGGAAACATATTTCTAAATTACTAATACCAGTAAAACTTTGCTGATTTTACCAAATGCCTGCAAAAATAGTGTGTGCAGAGACCTGTGTTCCCTCACATGAACAAAGCTCTCGGCCTCTTGTTTATGCTTTTATACAAATGAACTATGCTGGTATGCAGGGCTACAGAAACATAACATTTTTAGGTGGATGCCCTCTGTTCCTGCTCAGAGATGAACTTCCTGGTACACTTACAAGAAGTGAGGGTCACTTCTCAGAATTTGACACTTAGGCAGCACCAAACACCTACATTGCCTCTGCTTGCAGGAATGTCTTACAGTGTCTTCCTGTAGAAGGAATAATGATAAAACTGTGAAGACTTCTTTTCAAATCAACACCCTAAGTTTTTCAAACTTTTTCTCCTCCTGGATTTGCACCCTCTTAAAGCAATCCATTTTCTATTTACAAATTTTGGTGTGTCTTATTGGAAAAAAAAAACAACAAAACAGAAAAGAGTCAATAGTCATTTAGCTTCCTGTGCACACCTTAGTTGCTTTTTCTGTTGTCACAGAGCAGTAAACACGAATATTGGAAAGGAAGCAGTTTAGGGGCTTTTATAAAGGCTGGGATGATAGGTGCTTTTTTGTGACGCATACACTCCAGGGGTTTTACGTTTTCAGCCTAGAATGACTCACAGAAGCTCTCTTTTAACTTTCTCAACCTAAAAAAAAATCGGTTTTGTATCTAAACTGAAGACTTGTTTGCACTAAGCAGTCAATGGCAATAAGATCAATGAGGTGGGGACATCTATCCTTATCAGAACCCATAAAAATTATCATATGAGCCCAAATATTCTAGTTTCTCTGCATATGCATTGCCCAGAAAATGAAAAGAGTTTTCTACCTTCTCCCTCTCCTTCATTCCAACAGAGTCCTCCAAAATGCTTACACCAACAGGTATTTGCTAAGGACGATTTTCTGAAACCTGTTTTCATCTGCATTTCCAGGGCACAATGACAAGAACTTTAATTTCTTTGAACACTTGTGTCATTTTGGGATTCTCAGGCCTCCAGTTCTTCCTCTATCAAAGTATTCTTCATAACATGTCAATCTATTTCAACTGAAAAGCTTCTGCAAGACACAGCTTATAGGTATGAAATCTCAGCTTTGGAAGTGTGTGAACATATAATTTGCATACAGGACTTTTTAAAACTTTACAATGTTAACCCTGAGGAAAAAGATGTCTCTGTTTTCTCCTGTTATCTTTATAATACATTTTCTTTTTAGCAAGACACTTCTCCCATTTCTAATCTATAAATGCTGATGAATGAGAAGACTCATGGCCACAGAACACGGCCTTTTTTTTTCCACATTTGTTATATGGACAAGGTGCATGAGCTTATCAGAGGCTTTCTAAGTGTTAAAAAAGGAGGAGGGGGGATTTTTCTTGCTTTTTTTTTTTTTTTTGCCTTGTGGAAGTTGGGTTGCTAGAACTAGCTCTGTTTTAATATGTGTTTCTCTATAATTAATCTCCCTTGTGTTAACGCTGTCAGGATGGCCTTTTCAAAGAGTAATTTCACTCAAAGAGTAATCTTAAGAGGATTCTCTACTCCGATTCTTTCACTATGACAAGAAATTTCTGCTTCCAAAACCTCCACTATTATTTTTCCTCCAACTCTTTTTTTTCCCTCCCACCAAGCCTGAATCTGAGAGTTAGCACAAAAATAACCTCTAAAAATAGTATTTCACATTCTAAACTCTTTTATAAAAAGAACAAAAAGCATCCAGTTCCATTTTTTAAAGCCCAACAATGGGAGTTGGTATTTCCCCACAACTGGAAGCACCCTGAGTTCTTAAATTCCAAGGGAAATGCGTCTGTTTAGTGCCTGTGAGAGCAAATAGCCTCAGACTGTCCAGCACTGGAAAACACTCACTGTCTAAATTCAACCCACTACCCTTTCAAATCTCAGCTGACTCACATGCAAATTGCAAAAACATACTGGGGCTGGGAGTTGTATGACTGGTTATTTTGTTGGGTTTTGCTTTTTAGAAGTATTGTACTACTGAGCACCTAGTAAATACTGCACTATTTGGAGAGTTGGGAGTGATATTAACAGCTCTCACCTCACCCTGTTGAGGCTAAGCATGAATTAGAGCTTGACAGACACAAAATCTACCAACTCTCACCCTCTCCCTTTTGTAACACAAAGTGATTTTCTTATGACTTTGTTCAGTGAGTTACTGCAAAGATAAAGGTGGTTACTGTGGAAGCATGCACAGACATGTTTCCAGAATTGAGGCCCTTCGACTTTTCACTTGAGTCTTGGGTCATCCCATCATTTGATGGCTATTTATGCATGTACATGTAAATGTATTAGTTTTCCATGATATGAGGAAGAAAGGTCAATGCAGTAATGTAGGAGCCTTGTTTTCAAAGGTATGTCTTCTGAACTTCCACAAAACTGTCGGCTCTGTAGTCATATCATACTTACAAAATATTTACATAACAGTTCACTCTCTGGCCCGTTCCTTTAGAGTGTTGCCTTGAGGTGATTTTATGATGGTACTTTGTTCCCTAATCGCCGGCTGTATGCCCAGGAATGGTTGGAGATGAAGCAGAGGCGGGGCCGGCGCCTGGGAGCGCGGCCGCGGGCTCGGTTCATTCATCTCTGGCACGCTTCGGGATGTGACTCGGATTGTTAGCTCCTTGCCTTTCTTAGGTTTGTATTCTTGCTTGCTTAGGCAAGAAGCTTTTTTTTTAATCTTTCCCCACCTTTTCCCCTGGACTTCAGCAGAGATTCTTCAGTTGTTTTTTTGTGGGTTTTTTTTGTTTTGTTTTGTTTTGTTTTGTTTTTTTTTCCCACTTGAACTGTTTCGGTTTGCGGTCCAGGGGAGCCTACAGGGGCAGTGGGAAAGACCCGGGCCAGCAAGAGAAAGGACACTAAAACCCACCAGATTCGCCTGCTGTGAGGAGCAGACCAATTCCAGAAGCTCAACAGGTTCCTATCTACTTTTTGCCTGAGCTGCTGCGTGGATTTTTTAATTCCCTTCCCTGACACAAAGGGAGCACCATCCTCACCTCCTGGCCATGCAGCCAGGTGGAGGGTGTGGGATATAAAGCTAAACTTTTTTTTTTTTCCCGTGCCTTGTGGGTATCTTGCTTTGTTATAAACAGGTTTATTTTTTTTTTTCACTTTCACCCCCTAGTATTTATTTCTGTCATTGGCAAAAAGGGATTATTGGAGCACTTCTCTTTAGAGGAAATGTTAGTTTCAGAGCGTTTTCTCCTTAAATTTGTCTCTAAACTGAGAAAAGTGTGTCTCTCAGTGGTACTTAGTTTTGTAGCTTTTTCTACACGGAGAACTCATAGACCATTTCTAACTTCATAGACCATTTCTATTTTTGCACAACTATCCTTAAATCTTCTTTTACTTGAGTGCAGCGTGGAGTTCTTTGCAAAATTGATGTCTCATTCAAAAAACTGTTTTCATGTTCTGGTTTAACAAAATAATATGCTAAACTCTGACCAGGTTTACTATTATGTAAGTAGTGAAACCACATGCTAATTAAAACAAATAACTTTTTAAAAATAGAAGTTATGTAGGAATGCTACAGTCTAAGGTATACTGAAATTTGGAAACAACTGGAAAATAAGAACAGAAATGATTTATTCTCAGAAGCAGTATTATAAAAGAAAGTACTTTTAATCTTAATATGTATTCTGAATAGTTCCAGCATACCAAGCTACCCTGACATTTCTGTTACTAATTGGCTGCTCCTGTATAGGAACAGGTAATACACACTTCTGTCAGCAGATGAAAATCCTTCCATGTATTCAATTATGCTTTGATGATTTGTGCAGGGGCATGGATAGAGCTCTCTGAAATGCTTTAAATAATTTGCTACCTGTTATGCAGTTAATCAGATCACAACTTGAGTGGTTTATACATTGAGACTTGATTTTAACCTGACAAACCGTAAAGCAAACTGCGTTCCTTAGCAATAAAACCACATTGTGAAGAGACTTCGACGGTCAGCTCCAGCTCTGAAAAGGGCCAGTTGGGTTTGGGGAGGCAATGTGTACTGCATCCACACTACCGAGCAGCGGTGGCTCTGCTGCACAGCTGGGCTCACTGCCACGTGCCTCATCCCCCTCCGCAGCCCTGGGCTCGGGGAGCAGGGCTGCCTCGGGGCAGCTCTACCAGAGCACAGGCCGAGCCAGGGCATCCCCACGTCCCTACATCTCCCTCGGTCTCCTGCCCTGGAGCTTCCTGCCCCTACGGGTCTTTGGCGTAACGCACCTGTACCAGCGGAGATCCCTGTGCTGGCCACTGACACACTTCCTGACTTTTCCAGTTGACGGCAGCCGTTCAAACTGGATCATTGTGAAGGCAACTTAACTGATGAGAGTGAGACATGAGACCGAAGCTCTCAGAAGCTGCAGGGACTCAGGGCATGATTCAGGCAAAACGGAAGGCCCTGCCCTATTGCTTCCAGTAAATGCTGTGCACTGACGCCAGGTTTGGACTATTTCTCTAGCTTCTCCTGGGTCACTGTCATAGTGGTTCAAACTCCTCCCCTACAGGTATTTGCTTTTATGTTGCTTCCCCCGGTCGCTGTTAGGGATGCGCTGAGGTGCAGTGCAGGTCGGCTCCCACCGAGCCCGGTTTTAGCCCGGGCAGGTCCCGCACCTCCCCGCGCTGGCACAGAGGGACTCTCCACGTGCCTCGCCCGCTATGGGTGGCTGCGGACCGAGGCCAGCGCCAGCTGTCCCTGCGGCCCCCACCTACAGCTCACGATCTGACAGCCACCTGCATCCATCCTCCTTTTCTTCCGTCCGCTTTTACACAACACGCACTTCACTTAGCACCCTTTAGAAGTGCCTGAACTTGAAGGTGAGTTTTTTCCACTTAAAACATCGCCTAACGAATTGACTGAAATGTCGGTAACAAGTCTGTCACGGCCGGTGGCGAGCAGCAACCGGGCAGCGCTCCTCGCCCGGCGGCGCCGCACTCCTCGTCCCCGCCCGGCCCCCTGCCCCGGCCGGGGCGGGCCCCGCCGCCCGCCCGCTGTCCCGCTCGGGCAGACACTTACGAGGAGCAGGGCAAGGAGCCGCTGGGCCACGCCGCCGCTGAACCGCACCCTCCCCATGCCGCTGCCGCCCGGCGCTGCCCGGCACCTTCCGGCGGGAAGTGGCCCGTCCCTGCGGGACGGCCGAAGCTGCCGGAGCTGCCCGAGCCCTGCCTGGCCGGCTCCTCCCATGTTGGCAAACACGGCCCGGCCCGCCCCCGGCAGACGCCTACTCGGCAGCTCGTGGGTGCCAGGCACGGCCCCGAGGTCACCAAGCCAACAGCCTTAGTGCTGAGAATGAGGCATTCGACTGCTGTGCTTCAGGTGCTGGGCGGAGCAATTGCCTCCCCACCGAGGGCAGAAACGCTGCTTTTGTAATGCTGCCAAGGGTAGGCTTGGGGCAAGCAGTCCCGTGTGGGTACAATGGAGCCGGCACTCAGAACAGGCTAAACTCACTGCAGCAGGCAGTACTGCCCTTTGCTGTCTCACTGAAAGGATTGCTAAAGCCCGTGACTTCTATTTTCTAGCTATTTCCAGTCACTTGTGTTTTTCCTGCAAGCTTTCAGTGGTTTGAAATGCTGGTAGTCTGGCCTCCTTTTTAGAGTTAGAAATGACATGACGGCATTAGTACCGATATGTGTTTTGATCTTTCAGTTTTTGACATGATTCCATTGCCTTGGGAAGACTATGGTTGCAATCGAGCTGGCACTTTCATTTTAAACAAAATTTTTCAGTGGTTTATGACTCAGATTTTCAAAAACCGTTCAGCTTTTCTGCTGGTATGGCTCTTAGCTGCAATACATAACATCAACAAAAAATAGCTACTGTTTTAAATACTTCAGGCTTTTAAACCACTTCCGGATAAACCAAAGGTACTGCTGACACATTTGTAGAGATGCTGCCTTTGGAGAACCCTTGAACAATTAACTTTTTGCCTTCCCAGTGGCAGTATGGAATATAATGAGTAAGGGGAATCTCTCTTGGGTGCAGTGCCTGGGTTACACGACTCGAGTTCCTACTGGGCAAACCCAAATCAGCGCGCCTGCGAGGCTGCTAATTTTAGCGGAAATTTGCGTGCGGGTAGGGGAGGAGTAGAGACTGCAAGCAATGTTGTCCAGATCTGGATTGTTGCTGCAGCAGAAAGCTTGGTAGAAATGTTTCCAAATCCATCACTCAAGGGGATGGTGTTTTGTCCTAAAATCAAACCCTTGTGACTGGGCCCTCAGCAGCCATTGCTCAGGGTTCAGTGACACCTCCGTGTGCCTCCTGCGCTATTTATCCCATACCCTCCGCTGATGTCACTCAGCCTATTTGGTGTGTGGTTTGCCCTCCTCCCTGCCCCCCGGGTGTGATGACTGTGTGTGCAAGTAGCTGCTTTGCGGTGGAGTGTTTTTGTCTTAGGTAGGGAGCTTTGAGAGATGTTAGAGAAGCCACCAGATTCATGTCAAAACAACAGTGTCTGCATGTGACTTGAGGTCATACCTTATGTAGTTAATAAGGGTAGCTGGGCGGGGTTTTTATGTATATAAGGAAGAAAGTGAAATGTGTTTGGGGGACTTTTTGTTGTTTGACTATTCTGAGTTGGTATCAGTGAGGACTATAAGGCCAGTGTTTTCATCTTTGCTCTGTTCCTTGGTTTCAGCAGCTTCTTTTTGACTGGTAAAAGTGGCAGCGTTGACTTTTCTTTACTCACCCTTCATCTCAAGCTTAATTCAGGTGTCAGCAGCGGCCTGCTAGGCAGTACAGGCTCTGCAGTATGTCTCTGCCAGCAGATGGCCTTGTGCCTCGCCTAATGTGGGAACAGGGATCAGACCGGGGCGGGATGCAACTCGAGGAACAGTTAACACACACTTTTTAGCTCCTTTGTAATTCCACCTTTAAAAAAGTAAGGTTCTGGAATTATAGTGATTTTTTTTTTTTCTGTGATTATTTGATTTTTGTCTGTGTGTCTGTTTCATTTCTTTTTTCCCCTTACAATTTTTGTCCTGTATCTACACATGTACACTGGTCATAGGAAGTTACCTTCTGTGCAAGACCACCCAAGGAATAATTTTGGACACACATGGTCACAGTATACTTATATTTAGTGTTTCTGAGTTGGAATCATTATTCATGTCTTAACTGGCATCAAACCTTTTCTTCCTTCTCCAGAAAGCTGCTTGCACTTAAAGAAGCTGACTGTTGGTGTATTATGACATTATGGATTACTAAGTTTTTGAGAAGGTTAATTTAGCTATTCTCTCCAGGTGAAGAAAAATTTGTCAAGGTGCAATAAAATGTAATTGAGGGCCCAGAGCCCTGTGCATTGTATTGGTTTCACCTCAGAATACTGAATCCATATTTATATTCCAGAAGAAAAATAATGCGGGAGAAAGGATAAGATCTGATTTGTTTTCTACTACATTTTTCTCTCTTAAATTATTAGAGATTTTTTTTAATTTTTTTTTTAATATTTGTTTAAGATTTGTTTTTGGTGTATTGATAATCTTTAGCAGTTCTTTTGTGCTAAGATTGGGCAATTAGATTAATCATGTACTATAACTTAAGCAAAGTAGTTCCATCAAACTTAAATTCTCCTTTGACCTGAAATACACATTAGAAGGTCATTGTTGGTTTGTTTTTTAGTTTGTTTGTTTCAGTTTCTGTCTTTTGTTTTCTTTTGCTTTCCTGTTTTGTCTCTCCCCTCCCTCATGTGTGTTCAAGAACAACCCACCTACTTTTGACTTATTGCATCTCCTTCATCTTTGATTCAAACCTCTTCAGTGATGTGACTCATCACAAGCATCAGCTAACACTACTGGGAAATTATCAGAGTGGCATCAGTCTTTAAATAATCAGCTCTTACTCGGTACAGTTTTATGATGGTTGTATTATTTTCCGGATCTTCTGGGAAACATTACAACAGTGACCTTGCTCCGTGCTTTGCATTAAGGTCTTGACCAGAGAAGATCTGTAACCACTGTAACTATTTGCTGTTTGTTGCAGTGTGATATGGCCAAATTCTGACAACTGAATGTTGCCCTTCTCCCTTTTTTCCTAAACCACTGTGTACTACTTACAATCACCTGGGTTTGTGGTGTAGTGAAAGGTTCCCTGTCAGATGTTGTGGTAGCTGCTGTGGCCCTAACACCCTGTTCTGTGTGTGGAGAAGCTGATACAACAGCACAGAACAGGGAAAGTAGGGTGTGACCAGCGAGGTGACCAGAAGAGCCTGTGGGGTTTTTTCATAAGGATGCTGACTGGTGCTGCACCAAATCACAGATCAGGGTGTTCGGGCATGTGGTGTATTTCTTTTAGAAGTCATAGTGATCTGATATACCCACCTGTGGAGCCATAGATGCTGCTGTTTATCTGAAAAACCCCTGCACTAGCAAGAAAACAGAATGGAAACAAAAAACAGCCTAGAACAAAACAGAGTGGAAACTGAAACTCGTAGCAAGTCACTTGTGTCCTCTAGCAGTTCTCTTCTGGAGAAGGTGATAAAGGAGAACTGGACATAGACCCCGTTGTTCTAAAAGAAAATTGGAACAGATATGTGTCCTTTTCCTCATAATTCAACTTCCTGACACAACCCTAGATCCATGCTTTTGTTCAACAGACCCAGTTTTATGACGTCAATGCATTCTTCACAGCAGAGAAAAAAAAAAAAGCCAACATTTTTCAAACAAACTGAGCATTTCCTTAGACTGGAAAAGCAAATTGGCTGGATGCCTGGTGGCTCCTACAGCCAATCACCATAACCTTACCATAAATGTAGATGTCTTTCTGTCTTAGGGTTGATTATTGACTTTATTTTAGACACGGGACCATCCTGTCCCAGTCCTCTGTGTGTGCACTGTTCAAGGCAGTGCTGAGATTCTAAATGCTGCATTATTTAGCAAATATTTTGCACATTACATGGGCTGACATAAAATTTGACTCTGTGACTTGATAGATTGTAAATGCATCTGTTTTAATTGTTTTGCAGAGCTCTGTATCCATCCAGATCTTGCAGCAGGCAGCTTTGCTTCAGAGGCTGGCGGGTGATATTTTCTCTTTTTTTCAAGCAAATTGGTCTTAGTTGTTTTTTGAAGATGCTGTTACGAAGATTATACTTTCAAAGCTTGGTGTACAGCAAATGCTAACAGCCAAATGTGTAACAGATCAACCCTAAAAGCTTTTGGGATAATGTGTTAGGGATGCTAGATGTTCTTTGGAGGTAAGTGAGGAAGTGTTCAAACCTTTTGCCTTCAGGTACCTCCTGGACAGAGCACATTTAATTTTTGGGTTTCTTGCATTTGTGAGATAAATCCAAGGCTGAATCCTCATGTTAAGAATGAAAGAGGAAAGATCTATAGAGAAATGTCTGGAGTTAAAAGGTAAATATGAATAAAAGGAGATCTTTAGCTCTGCTTTTGGCCTGTAATCTGAAGATGGCCTTAGCAGGTACACCAGGTGGCTTAATTTCCCATGTTGAGTAAGTGATGCTCAAAGAGCGACCCTTCAAGGAAGTTTTCATTATAATTTTAAAGAAGAAAAATTTCATTAAATGTGGTAGTGAGGAGGAGAAGCTAAAGGAAACATTTTAAAGGGTCTTAGCATGCTGTTGTTTCCAATACTGTAAGAACCATTACATCTTTGGAATTCAGTTCCACTGTTTTGCTTTGCTCTGTCATGCTTCTCTTTCTGGGGTATCATCTGGCAAGTGAGACTAGTGGGCTTAGATAAAAGCAGTGTCTTGTGGCTGAGACTCCTAAACGCTCTTGTTTTTGGTTTCTTTTGATATCACTTAGCCTTTGAAATTCTTTGGGGGTGGGGAAGACATAACAGTGATGTGAAAAGTCTCATCCCTCCCACTAACATCTCAGATGCAGTTTGGCATCTTCCAAGACATCAAACATTCTTCAGAGCCAGAAGAGGATGAAGTGATCTTACTCTGAATATTTATCTCCTGGGCACAGCTGTATGCTTGTAAGCAGGACTTGTGCTTCAGGTAGATGTTCAACAGCTAAATCCTGGTAGAGAGGGGCTGCTGTGGTAGGAATGAAGTTTGGCAGTCAAGGAGTTATCACTGTTCCCTACCTTCACCTACTCCCCCAGTTCTACCACACATTTGCACAAACAGAAGAGAGGCCTGGGTAGCTGCTGAAGCTACAGGAGTGAGTCATATCTTCTCTATTCAGCTGCACAGCCCACTGCATAGTCAGGTTTTATGAACTGTAACAAATGAATTGAGTATGTAGTACAGACTGATTTATATTTCTGTCAAAATCAGTGGATCATTTTCTGTCGGTGGTTCTGATCAGCAATTAAAAGATGTGCTTAGATAGCTGTGCATCTCTAAGGGTGGTCATAACAAGAAGGAATGCAGTGATGTTAGCTGTCTGAAGCAGCCTGTTAAATTCCCAGATAAGACATCAGTGTTATTTTTCAGCTGAATAATTTCTCAAATACTTCTTGGAAGCCAGTGTTTTGAAAGAAGCACCCTTTCCACACTACACAATAGCTGTCTCCCCTGCTGTCAGCCAGCTCAAATGCAGGAATGGGAGACTGGATGAGGGACTGCAGAGGGATGGACAGCAGAACATTCATTTCTGGTTCTCTGGGATGGGCAGCAGAGTAGTGGTAGGCCACGTCTCTTAAGGCCACAGGTTTCCCATATGTTTCTCCCAGCTTGAGGATGCTCAGAAACCTCCCTGCCTGGAGGTAGCCAGCTGAGAGGAGAGCAGCTCCTCAGTTTCATATGATAAATGAAGAAGAACTCACATGCCTTTGCTGTAAGTATAGGAAAATATGTTGCCTCGGCTGAAGCTAAGATTTCACTACCTGTGCATAAAGCATATGTAAAGATATGTTATGCCAATATCTGGGGATTTCCTTCTCTCTGGGAGGCAGGGCTGGCCACCAACCCCTTCTCCATCAGCTCCCTGAAGGGGCAGCATGGTCTGCCCTGCACTGGGCACATGGCAGAGCCTGGAGTGTCACAGCTTGGTGCAGTGAAAAGCTGTTGGTACATGGAGCTAATTCCTTGCCCTCGCAGCTACTGCTCCACTATTCCTGAGTGACCCAGTACAAACCCCAGGTTTTCTTTTCAGGGGGCCACCTGGCAACCAGGATCTGACAAAAATAAGTTACAAAAGGATAACTTATTAAAAGCAAGGTGGTAGGGAAGGTTTAACCCTCATGAAAACAGTAGCTTGTGTTGCATGCAGAGTAAAAGAACACAGATGTTAGCCCTTTTTCCCAAGAGTGGTTGTCCCCTGTTCCTTCCAGCTGCTTTTCCTGAGAAGGTCTGGCCATTTGCAGTTTGAGTGGTGTTCAATTTCTAATGCAATAAAATGCTGTAGCAACACTTTAAATGTGATTCAGAAAGGGAAATGTGTTTGCGCTGAAGATTTGTTAATTGCATCATTTTCTCCTTGTGTTAAACAATGTGTTCATGCTCTGTAGTGCAGAGTAATCAGCATGCAGGGAAATGATTTATTTTATATTGAAGAGGTCTGAGCATTTGACCTTGTAAATGGATTCCCAGAGAGAGCTAAATACAATGCAGTAAGTAACAGGCTCTAATTAGGAAGCTGGAAGAGTTGTACATAGTTCTGGTATCCTGATGTGGAAACGATCCAGGCATTTTCAGGATCCTTTTACAGCAGTGTTTTGCAGCAGTGAAGGGAATTACTATGCCTTCAACAAGCTGCTAGCAAGGAACTGAAAGAAAGGGAAACTTGGGAAGTACTTATAGGACTGGCAACATAGTAGAAACTATAATTCTGGGACCATGTCTGTTGATGTTACTGGATTGCAAGAAGATCAGAAATGGATGAAAAAGCAGTTGAGTTTGCAGAAATCTCCCACTGGCAGCTTAGACCTGAGTCCTGACAGGATAGCCCTTTCATTCCTCTTGAGACCAGTGGTACAATAATTGGTCCTGAAATGGGCTGGACTGAGGAAAAGCTTTAGAGAATTCTGAGTTTCATTCCATGTTTCATGAGGATGGTTATATTTGTTTCAGAATTATGTATCTAAGTGTTCCTTACAGTCATAAAAGGAAAGGAACAAAATTTTGTTCTTTGGCCTGAAATGCAATTTGAGCAAGCAGTTAAAGCTGGGCATGTAAAACACTTTTAGTGGAAGAGTTAAAAGAAAACCCTAAGTTTGATTGGAAAATGCTTTTACACTTTCAGAAAACCGACCAAATTATTGAACAAAAATAGCATGTTATCTGTACTTTTCCATGGTTCTTATGGCTGCCTGTAAGAAAGAGGAAGAAGAAAGAACCTTATGTAACTAAGATGCATCTGCAAAGCAAGGACCAAGAGCCTGCCTGCTTCAGTTTTCTTCTGAAGCTTTAGCATTTTTTTGGGAGCAGTTTATAAACTGAATATGCTAGGGCATGAGACACAGCTGTGTGCTAAATGACCAAATATCCTCAGCTGTCTGTCTCCTGGGGCACCACACTTAGCAACTGGAGGATATTCCAGGGCCAAGCAGCAGCCAGGATGAGTGCAGGGAGGTGTGACAGAGCAGGCTGACAGTGCACACGGGGCACAGGAGAGCACCAGTGAAGTCCTGTCCTTTCTGCAAGCTGCAGTGAGTTAGGCACCACATTCCTGGGTGTGTTTACATCCATTAAAATGACATTCAGCGAAAGTACCATGGGGGCATGGGGTAGGAACCCTTCTGCACAGGAAGAAGGATTCCTTCATACATCCTTCACATATGCAGAGAACCTTCTCAGGGATTCCTATTATAAACAAGATTATGTTGGAGAAGATTCTGTTTTATCTTAGATCTGTAATGTAGGTTGTAGCAAGTTATAAAAATATTTACATGCTCACACACGTTTTATCTGTGACCTTTTTCTGTAACTTATGTTATTGTTCAGATCACTGATAAAGGCATTAAGGTGTATAGCCAGTGGTGGGTCCCACAGAATTCCACCCACTCAGCAGTGATTTCCCTGCATTGTTGTGCTGTAAGGCTTCAGCTTCAGAGGCAGTTCTCATGCTGCTCTGTGTATCTGGATCTGCAGTTGTTGGGTTTTTTTAATGTTTTAGAATGTAAATGAGTTTAGAGGGCTTTTACAACTATGTTTATGATATTCCTCAAAAAAATTTACAAGTAGTCATTTTTATTCAGCCTTATTCTCAATGTTTATTATATTATCTAGTTTTCTAAAATTATTATTTGAAGTATCTATTGGCAGCTGTGATAGGTTGACTTAGAGTGGTGTGTTCATCTGGCATGTTTGTAATTAGCTACTTTTTGTCATTACATGCTTGAAATTTTGTTAAACTGCCTTTCTTCCTGGGGAAAACCCCTCAAGCATTTTTAAGGGTTAATGAAAGTAAGTGTTGATTTTTCTGGAGGCACTTTGGCCTATTTGTAACACTTGTGTGGATGCAGGCTATTCATGCCTGCTGCAATGTCCACGCCCAACTTTACTGATGGCTCTTTTAACATCCTTTTGCAGTGGAGTTGAAATCAAAAAAGCCCCAAACATTTTTTGCAAACTTTCAAGTTGACTTCTGACTTCTTTTTTCTGATACAGAAAATGCACATGTATTAAATTTGTTTGCATTTGCCACATTATTTTTTGCTTTTGCATATAACAGCATACACTTTCATGTAATGGCATGACAATTCCAAAAGTAATTTCCTTTTTATCCAAAGGTATTTTTGAAAGTATGTGTTCACTTTAGTCACAAAGGTGGTAGATTTCCCCTTGTATATTTTGTACATTCTTTGGTTTATTGCCATGTAACGTTCATTCCTTCACTGTTATTTAGTGGTTCTTGTGTAGGTTTAAAAAAAAAAGTTCAGCTGTGCTCTCAGCTGTTTGTAGGTTGTGCTGAGTGACTCATACAGAAGACAAGGAAGGAAGTGGCAGTGTGGCCACATTTCCTTACCCTGCCCTGCAGTGACACTTAACCTCCACATGATCTAAACCCAGTGCCAGGAGAAAGAAATGGAGACCAGGGCTAGGCCTTTGGGAGAGGCAGGTACTGGTGTGGTGACATTTGTGGTGAGAGTGACTCCATAGTTTGCCATCATCTAGAGCCAAAAAGTGAAACTCTGCCACTACAGCAAATCATTAAATTTGCTAGTGAAAGACATTACCTTGTAGAGGTCCTTTTCCTCATGGCTTGCTGGAGAGCCAGGCATCTTGGCTCATGCAGGAGTTGAGCTGTGATATAACCGAGCATTCAGAGCCCACAGGTTTAATCTGTAAGTAATAGCTCCATGAAACTCACTTCCAGCAAGTTTCCTCATGGGAACCATCTGATTTCTTACAACGTGCAAGCTCTCCTTGAAATCTTGCTCTTGGTGAGAAAATAGCAGGCAAAAATGTGGGGAGAACTTGTGTCCTTGCTGCTGTCAGTCTGGGAGTGTGCTGGTAGTGGAGCTGGGAAGTTTTGTGGAGGAAGGACCCCTGTGCTCTCCCTGTCCCCCGCACAAGCTGGGTAGGTCTGACCTGCCTGGAAGTACAGCGCTTGTTTTCCGCGGTGATGTGGTGGGAAGATGTCAGTTACATCTTGACAGGTTTGGATAGCTTGTTGCTGCAGAGGTTCTGCTGTTCACGGGCCATCTGGCTCTTGAGAGGGGTTCCAATGTAACATCATTGTGAGGCCTTATCTACAGTGCAATTTTGGACAGATATGTCAATATGAGCTGTGACCCAGCTACTGAGGTGCTGCTGATGGTTTGCACACGGTGGCCCAGAGCTCTGCCCTGGCCCGTGGCCTGAGGGCTTATCCAGCATCTCTGCTGCATTTGCAGCTCTTGGTATAGACAGCGTTCCTTCGACTATCTTTCTGATGTATTTGTTGTTTTCTTTGTAACATTAGGCATGACTACACCCATTGGAGTGTGAGCTATAGGAGATGCCTTGCAGACAAAATGTAGAGCTTATTTCTTAAAAAAAACCAACCAAAAAAATCCCAAAAAACACCCCCCCCGAAAAAAAACCCCAACCAAATATGAAGAGCATTCAAAACTATGTATTTAAACTAGCAAATTTATGGAGGAAAAATATGAAATATATCTGCATCTATTATGCATGAGGACATGGGTACATACTCCTGTCTCAAGAAATCCTTCTGCTGTACGTAAGGAAGTAGAAAGGATATAGAAAGAAAATTACCACTGTAGGTGTCTCATTTATTTCCAAGCATCTGCTATCAGGAAATCTCAGACACAGGATACTGAGCTATAGGGATATCAGCCTGACCCAGCAGGACTTGTGCTTATGTGCTGTTTATTTATCTAAGAAGGGTGATGGGGGAGACATATCTCATTTTTACTTTGAACATGTTCCTTTGATTTTGAATGAAGGATAATTTTATCACATTACTATAGAGGAAGTTACCTTGTTAAGAAGATGAAGGGAGGTTGTGAATTAATATTCTTCATCAGCCTACTTAAGACACCCAGATGGCAAACACTGTCTCCTCTAGCTCTTGAAGAGCACGGGCAAAACTATTATCCATACTTTGTAGGTTAAAAACTGCCGTATTTGAAAATGATTAGAGCAATTTTGTCTTAGTTGTTAGAGAGAGACCAGTGCAGGAGCCTGACAATCACAGAGAAAGCTAATCTATGGGTCTGACAGTTTATGGTTAATCTGACACTTTACAGATGCTTACTGTGTGACAGCTGCAATGAATCAGGTTATTAGAGTGACTTTCTGCTCCCTAAAGCTTATTTATTCCTGTCTTTCTCAAAACAGGGGGTGGGGATGTGTAAAGCCTCTCAATGAGATAGAGGAGAGGGCCTGAAGCCAGACAAACCAAAACATTTAGAGATTCTGCTAATGTTACGAAGATGAAAGGAATCCCCAAATAAAAAGGAGCAGAGACATATTTAGCAGAGCCTCATTCCTAAACAGCCAATTGGAAGGAGGCAGGAAGGTCTCCACACACTTCTGAGAAGTTGTTTTCCCTTATAAAGTAAAGCAAAGCGATTACTTTATTCACAGTGTTCTATAGACTGGGATAAGCCTGCAGCTTCTGTCCTTCTTTACCAAAAAAGTATGGCATCTACCCAGTGGTGCTGGGCCTCTGAGCTGACATTCTTCAGGCCAGCTGGAGCCCATTTCCTAGGCATAG
The DNA here is from genome assembly GCA_013400175.1 of Phainopepla nitens. Lineage (NCBI taxonomy): Eukaryota > Metazoa > Chordata > Aves > Passeriformes > Bombycillidae > Phainopepla > Phainopepla nitens. Next base: position 1,213,325 of record VXBQ01017097.1, on the reverse strand, counting down.
GTGGCTCTACAGTCCCAGGCCCACTTTGTGTCCATACGGCAATCCACATAAGTTACTGAAAAAAAAGAACTTAAGGAAAGTAGCTAAGAATTTCCACTGATAAATTGACAGATGCTTGAAGTCAATAGGAAATTTCCCAATGTGCATTGGAGCTTTGCTTGTATCTCTATTAAGAGATAGGGGGAAAAGATGCTGAAGAGAGAGCCAAAACTAGTTTTTCCTCTTATTTTTCTTTCTGTGATTGTACTCCAGACATTGTCCTGTAATGTAGATTGCAAAAGGGTTTAGCACAGAAAACTGAAGAAGTTCTCAGGGGGAGTTAGATAAAAACCATGGATTTTGGCTATGGATACAAAGGAAGAACAAGAGCCTTGGGGTATAAACACACCAGGCAAATTGTGCTGTGTAGTTTCTGTACAAATGAGTGGGGTAAGTACTGAAAGACAGGCAGCAGGAGCTGGTGCTGGAAATGGTCTCCAGAGGGAAAGCTAAGCTACTTTCAGGAATGGTGTTTTGTTCTTTTCCATACTTCAGATGAGCTCTTATTTGTCCATAGCTGCAGAGGAGGGTTCAGAGGTTTGATCCGCAGCAACTTAGGTTTGCTTTTCAGACTTTTACTATGCAATTCTCTTTAGGTTATCATTCATGTCTCATGTTGAGTTCATTCTTCCCTCTCCCCCTGCCCCTCTGGCAATGACCTAAGTTAGTGAGAAGAAAGGTGTAAGCTACTAATATAATTTTTTTCTCATGAGCTTTTATGTATAGAAATATTTGTGTGATCATAACTTCAGCATGGAGTCACTAAAAAGAAAAGAAATTCTTTTATTCTATAATGTCCCTGGAGCTGGACTGACCTAATTTCCTTGTATAGTTTACCTGTTTGCCTTCCTTCCTTCCTGCCCTGGCCTTTTCCATAATGTCCCACTGCAGAGACAAGCTGCCTGCTGAGCACTGCTGTTCATTGTGCTCTGGAGCTATGGCTGGGCAGCACCTCTGCATTGTCCCTGTGCTGTTGCTGTGTATCCATTCCCTACTGCTCAGTCAGTCTCTGGGCTTACTTCTTCCTTCTAGTCTGCCTGTGCCTGTCTCTAACAAATACCCTTCATATGGCAGCTCCTTCCAAAGAACTGGTGTTTATTCTGCATCACCATGTCAACAAGTGCCTGCTCTGAGTGAGACTCTGTGTCAGCTGTACCTTTTTCATGAGCCCCCTGAAATCTTCAGTGCTGATGACAGGGAAAGTGATGTATGATCCCCACCCAAATAACCATTCCTCAAAGCAGCCAAGGGGCTGCTGCTGCCACCATTGCCACCAGCAGTAATTGTGGTATGCACCAGGGTAAGGTTACAGGAATCATGATGAAGCTTAACAGAGCCCTGGTCTCTGGTATCTGCGTGGCCACTCTCTTCTTTATGTCCACAAAGGCCTCTTGTAGAAAAATGTAGCCTATATTTCTAGCTATGCCAAGGAGCAGTGTGGATGGTGCACCAGCTCTACTGAAGGGTTGTTTACTTTGCTCTGCAATCTCACATGTGCTGTGTTCACCATAGTGCAATCACCACTGTGGTTTTTTGGGAGTTTGAACTTCTGCTCAGCAAGGCAGAAAGTTTGGATTCTTTTGAATCTTTGTCCCAGTCTAGGTATTTTTGAGGAATTTCAAGGATGATATTTCTGAAAACCTTAGAGTGTGTTTCTTCTGATCTAGAAGGTAATTGATTGTATCAAAATCAGATATGACACTAAATTGAAGGGTTCTACTGTGTGAAATTCCCCTTCTCCTTGACCAAGTTTCCCTGAACTAATACCATATATTTTATATGAGGTATGCAAGTTTTCTCAGCTATGTTGTTAAGTGTTGTTTGAAAACAAAGAATTGGTTTTGGCTGTCCATTGAATGTCAATTAGAGATGTGCAAAAATGGGCCTGTTTAGCTCCTCAGTTTTGGGTTGCTTGCCTCAGTGGGTTTCTTTTTCTTTTTTTTCTTTTCCTTATTCTTTTCCTTTTTCTTTTCTTTTTCTTTTTATTTTTTCCATCTTTTGGTCTGATGACGGAAGTGGAATAATGAATAGCTTTTGCATGGCTCATGTTCCAACACTTGTTAGCTTCTCTTTCTGACTCTCCAAGGCAGTTACATTCCTTAAAAGTTCCTTTCCTTAAAAGCCAAATTCCTTTTGGTGTTCAACCCATAATTCTGCCTATTTGCTATCTCTGCTAGTAGCTTATTCCTTAAATTTTCACATCAGAAGAACTTTCACTGTGGTTTTCTGGGAGGTTTTCTTGCATGAAAGCTACTCAGGCAGCAAGCACTCCATAAACAAATGCATGTTGCCTCTCCCTGTTGTAACAAGACTTGCAAAGCAAGGATCTCACTTGGATTCTCACACCTCTCTTGGCTTGTGTGCTTGGAGAACTTTTGAATTTGTAAGGTTTAGTATTGGAGTTCAGAGATGCTGTTTCTCGTCTGTCGTACAAACTTAAGACACTGTTGGCAGTGAAAGGGCTGCTTCACTACAATCAGTGTGTCCAGAGAACAGTTGGCTACAGCTGTAGAAATCCAGGCCTGTGCTGAAAATAACTTGTACAGTGAGAACTGTTCCTTTATTTGTTAAAAACACAGTGAAAAAGATAGCTAGGGTTGCAAAATTCAACAACTTCATTATGAACAGTTTGTGATGTGAGTTTATGACAGTGTAGACTTGTGGCCATCAGTGGAGCAGCTCTAGGGCAAATTTTATCTGCAAGTCCTAGAGTTGGAAACTAAGCTTTCAGAGAAACAGAATGGATTCTAACCCATCACAGAACAGAGGGGATCATAACAATCTTTTAACCGATCATTTTCACAACCTTCAAAGACTTCTCTGTGAATCTTGTACAACAGCTAGTACATTTTTTTACTACCCTTAAGCCTGTGGGCAATATTTACTATACAAGCAAAATGCTAAGCTTTTAAAGAGACCTTGTAGAAAAGTTGAGCAGCTGTTTAGCTGGCCAAAAATATTTATTTGTTGTTTTTATCAAAATCTTTAATGACAGCAAGGTGTTTGTTTAAAAAGACCTTCCCTGTTACAAATGACTGCTCTTCCAATTTCTCATTCTGCTTCTCGGATGTTACTGTGAAGTCCTGGACCTCTCTTATTTGAACACATGATCCTCCTGCCAGAGGACGGCTATTATGGGCACACTCTCTTTAGCACTCTTTAGCAACACTCCTGAAGTTTTAAAGTGTTTATCTTACACAGCTGAAAGTCTCCTCCTGTTTCATGAGCTCTACACTGGAATGCAGTGGAAGAGACCCAGGGCCTGTGGCCACCCAGATTAGAGTTTTTTGTATTAAGGTCCCTATATGGTTTTGTTAGAGACTTCAGCTCTGTCTCTGTCTGTCTCTGCTCCTTGTTTGGGAGGCTAGTGGGAGGAGAGGAGCTGAAGGGGCTATATAACCTCTGAGGTTTCAGACACAGAGTGTACCACCCTAGAGCAGCCATCCCCAGCCAAGCGCTGTCAGGGTAAGTGGCACGGAACCAATGGCATGATTTACAGGTTGCTGGAGGATTTCAATTAAATAATGTCAAGTAGAAGCTGTTCAGGAGGATGTACTGCTGTGCTGTAATTTGCTTAAGAAATTTATTAGAATTGAGTTGATAAAATACTTGTAGTATCTATTCCGAGTTGTCTTTATTTTATATTCTGAAAGGGAAAGAAAAGTTCTACCCTAATAATTTTGCTGTTTCTACCAGCACTTCAGCAACTGTATAAAGAAATGGTTTGTGTAATGCCACCACTAGAATTGCAGATATACTCTGGTTTAAATGAAACTGTGTGACATTGGGGTGTTAGTCTGGGACAGAGTTCCTGATGGGGTATTTAGTAGTGTTTCTTAGCAGATTTCCTTCAGTGCTTTCAATTGTGTGTGAGGTAAAAGAGTGTTTGGAATGTGACTGCAAGAAGAGCTGGAAGTATGCAAATCAGCAGTGACTAATAGGATAGAATGAGGATGCATGTGTATTCATCCTTGTCTCTATGTATACGAAACTACTATTCTGTGAAATACGAAACGTTATTAACAAACAGGCTACACATAGCACTTGTGGAGCTGGAGTTCTCTTTATAATTTATGGTGGAGATTGGTGAAGCGATTGATTATATTTGCATGTAAAACAGGGAGAAGAAAGAGGCTAAAACCTGTCCTGTTTGCTTGGGAGAAAGTATTCTTTTCTTCCACAGTACTCAGTGACATTTTTTGCTTTAAGATCTTGCTACAGTCTGCCATGGCAGTCCTGAGCTATAACTCATTGGTTGGTAGCAGAGCCCTGTGTCTGATTTTTCAACTTTTTGTGCTTTATTACTAAATATGGTTTTCATTTAGAATTCACTAAGCTCATAATGTAGCCTTTCCTGCCCCCTTCCTCCCCTCCCCCAAGTGATTTTTGGCATTGCATTAGCTGCATTGGTTTGAGCAACCCCCCTGACCCCGAACGCTGTTCCAAAAACAGACGGCTGAAAAGCATATTTCCTAATTAGGAAATGGTTTGTCCAAACCAGTCTGTTCATTCATGTTAGATAACAGTTGTACTCCATTCAGTAAATACTTTTATATAAAAAGCCTGTTTCCCCAGGAGTTTAATAAATTAAAAAATTGCAACTTAACTTTCCTTCCACAGTTATGATAAAATATCTGGAACCCAAAGTTAAGATTTCCCTATCCTTGTCTCCTCCTGGGAGCTCTGCCCACGCAGCCTGCAGGAGCAGGGCTGCAGCCATGTCTCGTGGCTGCCTGGCTGGGGAGAGACAGTAGATCTCAAATGAAGCATTTGGGAGAACTGTCTGTGCTTGTCCCATCCATTGCAGAGGCTAAACAAATTGTGGCCTCCCTTGCTCATTGGCCATGGCTCTTGCTGACCCCATTCTCATTTCTGCCTGCACTTCCAGTATTCCTGCAGCAGAAGGTTTTGGAGGCTGCATGTGGAGGCAGCTGGTCCGTGGATGACAGCTGTCTCCCTTAGCTGTTAACACATTGCAATTTGTTGAACTCTGCATGGAAGTCTCGGCTTGGAGTGGGCCAAGTGATTCTCTGCCATGCTATAAATTGTGAGCAAATAGTTCTTGAGTCCTGGTATTCAGTGCTTGTTTTTGTAATTGACTTTAATACAAAGCCTTCAAAGCATTTTTATTACCCATATTATCTTCCTGTTGCCAGAGGAAGAAAACAGTTTCGTTTTACTGAGCCAAGGAGCCAACATAAATTGTTCTGTCACTCTACAAATGTAGTTTAATAGCTGCTTTGAAATGATGATAGAGTGCATGTTATGGCCTGCTTTTAAAACACATACTGTCTCTTAATTTTAAGGCTGGATTTATTTTTCTGAATGATTAGGAGAGAACTGGAAAATACTTGCTTTGTTTTTTTCCCTTTTTTATTTGGAATATTTCTACCTTTTTAAAAGGTTAAATGTAAACTTAATTGGCCATCTTCACCAGTGGAATAGTATCGGCATCTGGAAAACACCCCTGGTACATGTGTATTAAATAAAGTTAGTTTTTAGGAAGTTTTTAGGAAGCCAAATATTAGAAGAGGAAGTTGAAGTGCTCTTACCTTTTACAGCTATCCACATGTGTTAGGACTTTGTCAGGGTGATAGAAAAGCAGGAGAAGTGCTGAATTCAGTGCAAATGAATCTTTGTTTTTGCAGCTGTCAGTCCAGTGTTCTCTTTTATCTCCCTACCCCAGCCCTGGATTTCTGAGACCAAATTTAGATAAACATTTGTGCTCCCTGATCTCTCTGCCCGTGCTGCAGGGCTGGAAGTCTCCTCTGGAATTCCCTGGATAATCTCTAGTGCACACAGCCCTTTGGCAGACATGGTTGATGCCTCTCATGCTTTCAGAAGGAAGCCTGTTCCCTCCCATGGCCCCGCAGTCCTTGTGATTCCCAGACTAGGACCATACCCCTCCTTACTGGTTCTCATTGCTTTCAGAGTGCCAGGGTGGCTCTGCTACCTGAGTGTGATTTTTGGCTTTGATTGAATTCTTCCCTGCTGTTTTCACAGGGTTGTTTTCTGTCTGGAAGGCCAGCAGACACTGCTGTAGAAGATGTGTGAGGAGGAGGACAGCACTGCCCTTGTTTGTGACAATGGGTCGGGGCTCTGCAAAGCCGGCTTCGCTGGAGACGATGCTCCAAGAGCAGTTTTCCCATCCATTGTGGGTCGTCCCAGGCACCAGGTGATGAACTACTTCGGTTGCTCCTTACTGGGATTGTAGAAGGCTCAGCTGCCCTGTCCCCAGCTCTTCAGCCAGGGCCATCTGTGTCTGGGGCTAGTCCAGCCTAGGATGATCTGTATAACACAGTATTTCCAGGAAAAATGAGTCCAGCAGCGCACTCACCTGAATCAAAGGAGGTCTCTTGCCTTGTAAAGGAATGCTTTCAAAATTTTTCACTCCCTTCTATGCCATCTTTTCCCTGCCCCTTAATTTTGAATCACCCAGAGATCTTGGTGAGTAAAACTTGTTTAAAGAAACCCAACCCAAAATCCAAATAAGCCCAACACAGGAACATCTAGAAATTCTGACTGCCCCTAAAGCTGATAATAGGTAATGTGTGGAAGACGAAAGGAGGAGGCAGAAGTTTTCATTTAGCTTCCTCTTAACTTTTCTGACTTTATTCATTTAGCTGTATCAGAAATGGGCACCTGTCTAGGGTTGAGTTTCTTTAGCTTCAAGGTTTACATTTGAGTATATGATGCATTTTCACTGTATTTTAATAGTTTGCAAAATACATTTATTATCTGAGCTGTTAAATATAGAGAGTTTATGAGACAGATCACCATTAGCATGAATTAGAGAAGCTTGTCTAGGTCACAATAAACTAATCCAAGTAATTAGCAGATCCACCTAATGGCTTATACGTCACCCAAGGCCCTGGTGGAAAGAGGCAAGCTCTTTGTGAGATGTAGCACTTTACATAGCCAGCAAATGCATTTTAAGTTCTCCAGGATTGGAGAAATACCTGCCTTTCAGTACAGAAAGCAGGACTGGAGGGCCAATTGAGGCCTCTGGGAATTGCCATAATTTATAAAGTGTATTCAAGTGCCATCATCTGAATGATATTAATTGCTCAAAACCAAGCCATATAGTTACAGTGGAAACAAATACAGATTTCTAGAACCTTTCTTTCCTGGTCATGTAGGATGGATACTCCCATTAAAAATCACAAATCTGGGATGCCTGTCTTTAAGACACAGATTTAGAGATGCCAAGGTTTGGAATCTGTAATGATTAAGTTCTGATAGGAGTATTATGCACTTAAAGGATCTACTATATTCTGGGTTTTTTTTTCATTATTTCTGACTTTAACATAGAGACTAGTGTATATCCAGAGCAGTTTCCAGCTTCTGGAATCTACAGGATTAGATTTAATAATTTAATCATTTCTACAGGATCCGTGAAAATATCTGTAAAGAAGTCCACATGGTAGATTTAAATTGTCCATCCCCAATTATGGTATTATGGCATTCAAACAGAGGATTACAAAATGTTGAAACTTAAGCTTTGGGAAATATAAAGTGTGTCTCACTCCATCATGACCCTTAGATGGCACAATATCACTTTCTGCTTTTACTCCACTTTATTATCATTTAGCAGACTGTTCATCCCTAAATAATAACAATCATTAAAACAACTCAATTTTTCCATTTCATCTTGATGCATTTAATATTGTATTTTTCTGTTTACTTAACAGTAAATATGAATATGTGGAAATATGAACTCCAGAGATTTAATAACCAAACTTTTAATACTGGCAATTTAAGAGCAACACATTCTCCATTTGTTAGCATTAGTAAACTATGTTGTAACTAGTGTAACTGGCAACTGGATTTATTTCACAGCTAATGTTCTGTGTACTTTATGACATTTTTCCCTGGGAAACTAACACAATTTGTATTATTTTACAGGGTGTGATGGTTGGTATGGGTCAAAAAGACAGCTATGTGGGTGATGAGGCTCAGAGCAAGAGAGGAATCCTGACCCTGAAATACCCCATAGAGCACGGCATCATCACGAACTGGGACGACATGGAGAAGGTACTTCAGCTTTGAAAAGCTGATGTGTACTACTGGTAATCAGAACTACTTGAAGCGTATATTTACAATATATCCACTAAATTTTAGATGAAAGTGTCATGCTGTCTAATATGGTTCAAGGAGAAGCTTGTTAACAGCCAAGGTTAATGTGCATCTAAAGCTTGAGTGTCAGTAGGAGTACATCAAAATTGTAGTTGGGAGTTCTTTTACTCCAGCCTAATCTTTGCTAGTTACTGAGAAGGGGGCAGGGAGAGAGAGAAGGGAAGGAAGAAAGAAAAGGAATAGATCAATTTGCTAGTAAAAAATGGAATTTAATAAGGTATCTGTTTCTGAAAAAATGCAAAGCATGTATGTGATTCTGATGTGAAGGGCAGTGTTTATACACATACTTTTTAATGCTTGGAAGATCAGCAATATTGCAGTGCAATGCTTCCATTTCAGAGTATTTGACTGAAAGGCTTTCAGAAGCATTTTTATAGTCATGGTCTGTACAGATAATATAATTTCTAAGATTGTAAAATGGCGTCTCCATTTAATGTTCTGTGAAAATAAGGCTATTTGGAACAGTCTGGACATCCCAACACAGTGTAAGTGTGTGGAGTCACCCAGCACTTAATGAGTCTCAGTATTGTAGAATTTGCTTGAAAGCAAAATCTTTTAGAGGCCAAACATATCAACCAGTCCCTAATCACCACCAGCTTGAAAACAAGCTCAGGAAAAACTTCTTGGCCTTCAGACTAAAATCTCTGTTTGTTTTGCTTCTTATCAGTGTATTAACCTCTCACTGCAGTCCACTTGGCCTCAGATTTTTACAACTTGTAAGAACAAGTTGTGTGGAGGTGATAAACACAAGTTGACTTTGAACCTCACAAACAATTTATCTTCATTTCTTTTCATGAATTCTTGGGCTGGCCGGTACAAACCAAAAGATGAAACTGTCAAGAGACCCCTTATCTATTGAACTCTGTATATGTCCTCTAAGTTGTTCCTGAACTGTTTCCCTTTCAGTCATTATTGAAATAGCACTGCTGGAACCAAGCGTGTCCTGTTCTGTCTTTCCTACTGTAAGAGTACCATATTCATTTTCCTTAGCTTATGTGTCCTTAAATTAAGTCATATGTTACTGGTAGTAAAGCCTGAGGATAGTGCTTTTCTTTCTACAGTTATTCTGGTGGCCTCTATGGAGGCAGTAGGAACAACTGCATGACAAACATCACCAGCCTGTATCTAGAGCTGTAAGCAGAGTGCTGGAGCTCAGTACCTGTCTGGAAGCAATGTTGAGCTGCTGACTGACGGTGTTTCTTTCCCTTGGCTTCTCTCATCCTCAGATCTGGCATCATTCTTTCTACAATGAGCTCCGGGTTGCACCTGAAGAGCACCCGACTCTGCTGACTGAAGCACCGCTGAACCCCAAAGCCAACCGCGAGAAAATGACACAGGTAAGCTCACACTAAAGCTCTGGAATAACCCAACCTTTTCATTCAACAGGATGTGAATTCCAGTTAGTCATGCTGTCCAGCACTCTGTCTCTCTCAGTTATGAAGATGGAAAGCACACAGTGACCACCTCCCATATTTACATATTATTACATATGGTTTAGAAAATCATTGTATCCATGTGAGCACTCCAGTCTGTCCAAACGTCATGTCATCTTAACTGGTTTTATGCTCAGGCCTATCATAAAATTATCTTTAATATGTGCACGTGGCCATATTAATAGGATAAACATATAGACCAAATACAGAGAGATATCTTACAGGACAGATATTTTTGGATTTAGATTTTGTATTTTCATTTCTTGTTTTTACCAACCATAGAGAAATATGAAAATCTTGTATTCTACCTCTTTTTCAGTAAATTGCTCTAACTAAACTAAGCCCTCTAGTGTTAAGACAATTATTTTAACTGCATTTCAGATTATGTTTGAGACGTTCAATGTGCCAGCCATGTATGTAGCTATTCAAGCCGTTCTGTCCCTCTATGCCTCTGGACGTACCACAGGTAAGCCTCAGGGGAACATGGCATGGTTTGAAATAATTCTGTGGGTATGATGGGACTGAACCATCATACTGTGGGTGATCATACTGTGTGGGACTCAACTGTGGGTTACCTTCTCAAAGGGATCGTGCTTGACTCTGGGGATGGTGTCACCCACAACGTGCCCATCTATGAAGGCTACGCCCTGCCACACGCCATCATGCGTCTGGACCTGGCTGGCCGGGACCTCACAGACTACCTCATGAAAATCCTGACTGAGCGTGGATACTCCTTCGTGACCACTGGTAAGGACATGCTGCTGGCTGAAAAGGAGCAGTGTGCAGTGCCTCTACTGGCCTCAGAAGGGCTATCAGTGGCTCTGCAGCTGAATAGGCATGAGAAGGTCTCCAACATGAAAGTCCCTTGAAAGACTAGCAGAGGATTTGTTTAAAATATGGGGAGGGTGTTGCAGGATGAAAGGGAACAACCAGTCAGCCTGACTGGGTCCTTCCTGAATGCAATTTTAAAGATTGAATCCTCTTTACAGCGGAGCGTGAAATTGTCCGTGACATCAAGGAAAAGCTCTGTTATGTGGCCCTGGACTTTGAAAATGAGATGGCCACTGCTGCATCTTCCTCCTCTTTGGAAAAAAGCTATGAGCTTCCTGATGGTCAGGTGATCACCATCGGAAATGAACGCTTTCGGTGCCCAGAGACCCTCTTCCAGCCATCTTTCATTGGTAGGTTCAGTGCCTGTTCTGCCGTGGTAAACTGCACAGAAATACCAACTCCCTATTCCCTTTTGCTTGTGCTCCATTACTAACTCACCCAGACCTACAGGAGTGTGTCCTAGCACCCATTATAAAACAATCTTTTAGAACAGGGCAATTAATGTGATGGGAAGAACTTCATGTTAAACAATTAGCCAAAATGCTTTCCCAAAATAAACCCACAGTGTTTATTCCTGCCCTCTGGCATTGGGCCTGCACCATTTTGGATGTTTGAATGTGCTTGCTAGGATTGGGAAGAGGTGGGAGGGGCAGGCAGGCAGCAAGACCTACTTTTATTTTTCCAAAAGACTGCTCCAGATCCTGAATTCACGGTTCATCGCCTTTTTGGAGCAAAGCCAAGACGATGCCATGCTAATCAACATCCATGAAGGCAGATTTGCAACTAGGTCACACAGAAATCCAGTATCAGTTCTGCCAATAGGCAGAATGTCAACTCAGTGATAAAGTAGTTGCATACCTAGAGGTATTAGGACATATTTTGACTGTTCTGCCTCTGAGTTGACCTAATTTGAAAAGAAAAAAAAAGAAAACAAACAAAAAAAAAACCCCAAATTATTCCAAGGCCATATAAGGAATTCTTAGGACAATTGAGATTGCCTGCAAAAGTCTAGTGGAAACTCTACTATTCCACACCCCTAACTTTCTTTTTAAGGAAGAGTTGTTGTGTGTAAGGGGAGAGGAGGGCTGTACACCAAGGAACTGTTGAGCAAATAACTTAGGCAACTGCAGAATGACCTTCCAGATTTCCAAAGCTCTGAGACTGATGTCTTCCAAAGAGTCACTAAACAGCATGTCAGTTCTGCATTAACAATTTTAAGTCTCTGTATGGAATTGCTTCCTCAGTGCTCTTCTGTACCTTCTCCAGGCATGGAGTCTGCTGGCATTCATGAAACCACTTACAACAGCATCATGAAATGTGACATAGACATCAGAAAGGATCTTTATGCCAACAACGTGCTGTCTGGAGGCACCACAATGTACCCGGGTATTGCAGACAGGATGCAGAAGGAAATAACTGCTCTGGCTCCTAGCACCATGAAGATCAAGGTATGTATGTTGCAATCATTTGTAGACTGTGAGCTGGCACTTACAAAGTCCTCAAAGATCTAATGAAAGATGCAGCACTTTACAAAGTAAATGCTTTTAACGTATTCTGAATCACATCTGGATTATCTAGCAAATAATCAGCAACTGGTAACTTTGGTGCTGGAAGAAGAGAGCCTTCTCTCATTTCCTAGTTCATGTGGATCTCTGTCAAATGTCCCAATGTGGCCAAAGAACAGCACGAACCCAGAAGCATAAATTTTCCTCTGGGGCTGTATGTGAGCTTCTTCAGCCCTTCTAGCCTGATGGACATGGGAAAGAGGAAATGCTGGTTTTTGTCTTCGGCTTACAAGTTTGAAAATGAAAGAGACCCTGACAAACTGATCTTCATTCTGCGGCTTCAAATCTTCTGTTCTTTGCTTTATAAACATTTTATCAGCTATACCAAGAGGAGTCCTCCATAGGTCATTGACTTCTTTTTTCAAGCCCACCTGGACTGTCATTATGTGTTTCCAGAGCAATTATCTAATTATCTCCCTTTTTCTCATATGTGCCCAGGAGTACACTCCATATGTGCTCCAGGCATAGGGGACACTGAGAAGGCTGAGTCAGGCAGAGAATTCGAGGATATAGATTATATAATAAATTTTAAACTTTGCTGCTTGCAGCAATGGATAGCATTAGTACATAGATGCAGTGTTTTTGTTAATATCGCATATCACTGCTTGAGTATTTTTGTATAAAAATGTATTTTATTCAGCGTAGACAGATGTATTTAATGCTTTTATTTCTTAAACAGATCATTGCTCCTCCTGAACGCAAGTACTCGGTCTGGATTGGAGGTTCTATTCTTGCTTCTCTCTCTACTTTCCAGCAGATGTGGATCAGCAAACAGGAATATGATGAAGCTGGCCCATCCATTGTTCACCGCAAATGCTTTTAAATTGCTTTTTCTTTATATGTCTCCTTAGTGTGAATGTATTCAGGGAAATACATTCTTATAATTTCATTCCATAAATCCTTCATCGTAATTAATCTAATTAATTGGATACTGTGTATTTCTTAAAATAAATTTTAAATATGCTATGAAATTGCTGCTCCTATTTAAAATGAAAACAAAAGCCAAGCCATGCGTGTGTGGAGATGCCATTACAGCTGGCTTGAAGCTCCATCTTGTGACAGGAATTTATTATTACACTGTGCTGGGCTAACAGAAATTGTGGTACCTTTAGCTCGATGATTCCAATGCCAGAAGATGCTCATCTGTCAGGCTGCATGTTCTCAAAGTTTAGCCTCAAAAAATATTTTAATCTGCAGACAGAACCAGTCGTGGTTCTTACAAAGTTCTAGGCAGTACCAAAGGAGCAGGGCATCTGTTAAATATCAGGACGAGCATGGGCATGCTGCTTTGCATCTGCTCTATCCAGACATATTATCTATCCACATCACTTCTTACTTCACAGCTCTCATGCTGGAAAAGCTAATTTCTTACAGTGCATGGCCCAGGGGTGTATGATGTGTACCACAAAAATTCTGTGTTTTCTTTAAAGAAACAAAACCTGTTCCTTTTGGAGCATATCTAAACACTAATAGCAGGTCAAACATACGACTTTGCTATTGTATGCCCTCAGAATGAGTGCAGCCTATTATGTTTATTTTGTGATTTGTAGCAAGATCTAAAGGGTAATTAAGCTGGCTTAATATACTTTCTCTTCAGAACTTTTTTTTTTAACAGAGGGTGTTTAATGTGTTCAAAGTAGCTAAAAATAATTAAGACAAATTTCTTTTTCTGTGATTTCTCTGATTCCATTTATAATCTTAAACACATCGGCTAGAAGTATATGCACTGAAGCTGGAGCCAGTAATACTGTCTTAGAAGTATATATATATGAATAAAGAATTCACTGAGACAGATCTGGAAAAGGTCACTTCTAAGGAACTTACTGTAATCTGTATCCATTAGAGTTCAGGATAAAGGATGCTATTTATTTTCGTTACCCTATTTTCCTCTCTCAACTCAATAGGTTACCTCACGTGCCTGTTACTTGTTATCTTTCAAACTGTAAGCTCTTTGCAACAGCACCTGTTATTTATCATGTCTTCATAACCCAGGGGTTCCAGATCTTGTCCAGCTTCTGACTGTTAGCACATGTTGCAAACCTCTTTGTACTAACATTATTTAAAGTAGAGGTCATCTAGGTTCTTGGAACAGTTTCGAAATAAACTCTTGTAAAAGCAAATAACTTTGTATGGTTCTTCCTTCTAACTCTGTCTAGATCTTTCTATCTAACTCAAGATAGATCCAGGGAATCCTTTTCAGGATAAGAAGTGTCTTTCAATTTAGAGTGTCTACTGGCAGGTTTCTGGAGAAGACACATTTCTCCAAGGGATTCTGATGCATCCCTGCTATCCCAAAACAGTGAGGATCAGCTCTCAGCTAAAGGATTTGGGTATTTCTAAGTATTTTCTGCTTAATAGCTGAAACTTGAGCTATAGGAGTTGGACTGGAGAAAAGGATGAAAGAAAAAAAAGAAGTCACATGATTTGCCTCTACTACATATAACTTAAATTTACCGAAGCTGTAAGACGTGTACATAGCTGGAAGTCACAAAAAGCCAACCACTGTTAAAAATATCTAATTCTCGGAAGGCAATTAATGCGAACCAGTGACAAAAGAAACATTACTTACTTCAATACAGTTACTGCAGTTTGAAGTTCATTTTATTCTTGTGTTTTATGGGTGAGATTTGTTTACAGATTCAGGGTTAATGCCACTGAACTCCATCTTGACAGAGCAACAAAATAACTCCAAAACAGGCTAGAGCAATAAATATCAAACAATTCAATCTAAAATGTATAAATATAAAAGTAATTTCTGAAAATGTAGGAAAAAACAGGAATCCGTTTTTCTGTTTTTGGCCTTTTGTAGAGTAACATTGATGTGGTTCATCCGTATCACCTCAGATCCAGCACAATTATCTTTATGTCTTTCCCAACCACATGGGTACATGGCTGCAGAAGAAATCAACCCATTACTCTCCGAAAACTCAGTAAAATATCCAGTAACTTCATCCACGAACTACATCTGAAAAAGACCACTGAAAGGAGCCTACTTGGAACAAAAAAATCTTAAGTTTTTTCAGAGTTGGACTACCTTCTCATTAACCCCACACTCAATGATGAAAGAATTGAACAAAACAAAGAACTCTGACCTCTCCTTCTTTTGAGGACTAATGCTGACATTCAGAGAACCTGACAACACAGTAGTTTCCAATGTCTCTTAGCATGACTTCTCTCTATTGGATCATTTTATTTTAAGCTATAGGAGATGCTTCTTATTTGAAGTGAACCTTATTCAAAAAACCCGAACCCTGAGTTATTCAAAGGTAAAGACTCTTATCAAGAATGTCAGTGTTAGCTGGAAGACGGTTCTGATTGACTGGACTGCTCAGGCATATATACACCATTATGCCATTAAAACACCAAAAGATATGGCAGTTACAGAGAAATGCTTAGAGAAGCCAGGGCAAACTTTTGGAAATTAAGGAAATAGGGCTTAACCTACTTATAGTTGCACTTCTAAGCAGCTGGGATGTTTTGTTGGGACACTAAAATTGGAGAGATGAACTGATTCATTGCTTAAAAACTGAAGAGCTCAAGAGTAACTCTCATTTGAAAATGTGTGTTTTGCTCCTTCTGAAAGCAGGTAAAAGTGGTGACTACCTCTGGTTAACCACCATTTGAATGGCAGCTTGTAACACTCACCTCATGGCTACAAATGACTGCTTAAGTAGTCTCTTGATGTCTACCTTGGTCAGTGTAATGATGTAGTAAAACAGGGTGAAAATTAAGAAATCTAAACTCAAGTTTCTGTTTGCAGCAGAACCATGGTCAGGAGTTTGAATAGTAAAAAACTGTGTTGAATTATATACTTACATTAAATAACCTAGGGTCCTTTGTATGTGGATGAAATCCCTTCTTTTTACAAGCAGAAACTTCTAGCATGCCAGCATTAGTAAGTCTGAAGATGCCAGTGCTGAAAAGCAGAACATGAAACTCCTGTTACACACTGCTCCCATAGTACACATCCAAGGTTTCATATACAAATTGCTTAGCTTAAAAGAAGGACAACAGAAAGGTGCTTGGTGACCTTCAATACACAGGAGCCCTGGCTGAGCTGGATTTTTAAAGGTATTTTAAATCAACGGCAATTGTACTCCTGTAAAGGAAGAGATGAGGAGGGGAAGGGGAGAAAAAGGATCCCAGCACTGGTGCTGTTCCTGTTAGGGGTTAGGCCACTGAGGGATAAGGGTGGTTTACATAGGAACAGATGCAAACCAGAAACTTACATGTTCTGGACTGTGTTTCACCCAGGGAGACTCAAAAGAGAACAGCCTTTAAACCAGCTGTGTAAATGACTACTGGAGTACATCCTCCCGCTCTTTTAGGTAACCATGTAACAGAAAGCATTAGAAAATGCACTGCTGCAACTCTTTAGGTATTGAATAAAACATTACAAAGCTGTCCTTCTGTAAAGCAGATTGATACCTATTAACTACAGGGCAGCACCTGACAACAAAAATATTACAGGTTAGAGTTGGTTACAGGATCAGCATCAACAGCGAGAGAGGTTTGTAAGAGCAGCAATTTGGAAAGGTATGAAGGTGTGCTCAGGGTTAGAAAGCCTAGTGCTTGTGTCCTTCTCTCTCAATCTGTGTTCACAGCTCTGAGCCTGGAGGGCTCATTTAGGAAGGTAGGCAACCAGGAGAGGATTCACATCTACTGAGGCAGAAGGCCAGAAGGAAAGGCTGAAGAAATGCATACTCTAAACAATGGAGTTAGCCCTGGCACCCTGAAATGCCAGGCACAGCAAAGGAGAATAGCAGATTTGTTGAGGTTGGAGGGAACTTCTGAAGACTGTCTGGTCCAATCCCCCTGCTCTGGCAGAATCACCTTGAGCAGGTTGCTAGGACCATGTCCAGTCAGGTTTTGCATATCTCCAAAGATGTAGACTTCATGACATCTCTGGGAAACCTGTTCCATTACAAACCTTCACATTAGCATTTGCACTATTCTAGTTTTTTCCAGATACATAGTTTGTAATTTATGGAATACAAAAATAGATCCTTACTATAAAAAATGTGATTTTTACCCTTCTGCTTTGCAAACTGCAATTTTCATATCATTCTAGAGAAATAAGCCGAATCTCTCTCCACATCCTTAAGCAGACAGAATGAAGACAGAATGAAGATCTGTGGTAAGGCATTGGCAATGAGTGCTCCACAACAATAGCTCCTGTAATTAGTACTTTGTTGAGCAGAATATACAAAAAAATAAAATTTTAAACCTGGGTCTGTGAAGAGAGGAGGAAAGAGAAGCTAGAAACAATACTGTGCATAGAGACTGACTGAAATACAAGTCTAAGCAACTTACAGAAAACAAAGTCACAACACAATGTTCATGCCCTTCATCTGAGTTGACATGTACCCTTTGCATTTAATCAAATTTTATGACAAGAAGCAGAGAAAAACACCAAAATATTACTTTAAAAATTCAGAACTTACTCATTATGCTTTGGTGAACAAACAATTGCAATGGCCTCTGGCAACATTAGCTGATAAGAACAATGAGTATGAAGATCAACACTGGATAAGAATGCAGTTTGTGTCGGATGCGTCTACAAAAAGAAAGGGAAAACTCAACATCATGAAATATTTCTTACAGATCAAGATCTACATACATTCAAGAAGGAAAAAAAAATTGTTCCATGTGAAAGCATCAGTACTTCCCCAGGCTGGTTTCTAAAGTTCTTCTAAGCCCAGATTCTATATTGTTCTATATTGTTCAGCCTGGAGAAAAGAGGGCTTTTCAGGATGAGATTCATGGAGGCATGTTCACAATCAGATATACAAGCAATTTTCTGATCATGAGGGGGAAAAGGTAGAATGAAGATGCACAAGACAAATGGAAATGACTTAATTGTCCAAAATCTCTAAAAGACAAATTAATATAAAGTTTAAAGAACACAGTCCTCCCCTCCCTGTCTTTTGAATATGGCATTAAAAAGTAATAAAATACCCCTAAATCAACATAAATAAAAGTTGCACCAGCAAAAGCAGGCCCATTGTGTCAACAGGATGCCTCAATTACATTAAGGAGCTCCCTGTGGAGAACATGAATGCTTATTTACATCACTACAATTTGAATTAAGTAAGCAAATTTGTATAACTCCAGTCGTTTCTTTCATTTATTTCTTTTTTTTTTTCCACGTGGTATGTAGAGCCAATATAGGAAAACCAGAATCTGTGAGTCATACATACATGGATCCAACCCAGAGTGAGGAGATCATACTGATCCTGAATACCAAATAATTCTTCCACGTTCTCCATGTCACAGTAGTCTGGTCCCGCAGTTTGCTTTGGCACTATCACGTGTGTAATAGTAAATTCATTATGAGTCTGCAAAACAAACATTGACTTAGGGTGGAACAGGCTAATGGAGGAATAAATGCCAAATCAAAATCAGAAAGATCTCAGCCTATCCACTAAAACAAAACAGTACAGCTCCACCGATTCCAGCTCCACTGATTCCAGATCCACTGATTCCAGTGCAGCTCTACCAACATACTGTACCTAAAAATATGCCTTGGCATTTTATCATAAAAACATACAGGGGAGTATTAGTCACAACACAAGACTGTTGTATTGAAATGTTCTCAGAGATCAGTGTGAAAAGACTGTCTTTTAAAATAATTAAAGACACATAAAAGACCTATGAGAAAACTATCAGGATTTTCTGTGAAACTTGGAAACAAGACTAATACTGCTATTTTTTTCTCTTCATGCAATTCAAATACACTTGGGATCATCTTTAAAATTCTTTGTGTCAGCATCAGCCACAACATCTTTCCCTGCTCTCAAAGGACATTAAATGTTATTTAGGTCAAAGGAAACAAAACAGCCTGAAAATCAGATGCTCTATAGCTTGATGGGGGGATTTTCTTCTTCTGTTTTGTTGTACCATTATTAATTTGATGACTCCAGTGGATTCTGGCAGTCTTTATATTTCATTGTCCTGTAACTAAACCTCCCTTACCTTAGATGAATGCCAGGGAAAGTACTCGAAAAAGCCTGTATTGTACAGCATGCTGAAAAACTTGTTAGGCTTTATAACAATAGCAGTGTACTTTGAGCAGATGTTTCCCCAGTAAAGCAAGCCCAGTAGTGCTGAAGTGACCACTCAGGTTATAATATGAAGTTCATTACATGGAAGGCTAACCATTTATATCTGCTTTTGCTCTGAAATCAATACATCACAGGATAATACAGCACCATCAAATATGTCTTCCCCATACAAATGTGAGGGTTAAACTGTACCAGTTTTCCACAGAGAATTCCACATGTCTCTATTCCTCTTACTGTATTTGCCTCTGCCAGCAGCAGAAATTTGTGACAGAGATCCCTGGGCAAAATGACACCTCTGAGTGCTTCGGCCAATTGAGCTACCAAGAAATAAAAAAAAAAAAAAAAAAAGAAAAAAAAGAGAGAAAGAGAGATAAAAAGGCATTTACAGCTAACACAATGAAGATCCCCAAAATAAGGAAATATACACAGTATCTTGTACTATATTACTACAAGTGGAAGAATTATATTTACCACATCATAGACTTCTAATGACAATACATCTACAGCACAAGCACTTCATCTAAATTGAAGTCACCAGCCCACAAGACAGGCTCACTAGCCTGTCCCTGAGGTGACAGTGAGCTAGCACCATCTCCCAGGCCAGGGCTTTCCAGGGGGAACCACTGCAGGCTCTGTTCCTGTTCCCTTGAAGTCCACAACAAGATTCAGACTTCATTTCCCAGGAACACTAAATCTCACCCTCTCTATCCATCCGTTGGTACTCAACCGGAAAACGCAAAACCGTGCAACTCTCCCTCTTAAAATGCAGAAACTGCAAGGAACTGCTGTGCCCGCACAAACCTGCTCATGGTTGCTTCAGTATGGACATCCTCACAGAGAATAACGACATATGCAGGTGGATAACATAAAACAGGGGAAAAAAGAAATGTCTGCACTTACTCTGAACAGCACTTAGAGTAGCTGCTGGCTTTAAGACCCGTTCTACCGGCGGCGAATGTCCAGCACAGCCTGAGGTGCCGCTCCTCTCTTTCTTCTGCAGCAGCGCTGCAGATAAGGAGCTGTTCTCTGGTACAGAAATACAAGACAGCATACTCCCATCTATCTGTTCCGACATAACCACACTCTCTTTGATTTTCTGATCCCGAGCTAGTTCTTGCTTCTTAAGCTGATCCTCGAAGAATTGAAACTGCTCCGATTCGAGCTGTTGCTGCCGCATATGTGCGATTCGCTTCTTCTCTGCCTCTATTAGCTTCTGGTGCTCTAATTTCTTCAGGAATTCAGTTCTACATTTGTTCTGAAACATACACAACATAGTGACATTCTCAGAACACCAAAAATGCTACGAAAAATGGAAGGAAAGGAGCAATCTAACGGTTCAATAAAACCACAAAATCCTGTCATTAAAAATGAAGTCTTTTGGAACTTGGTTACTGAACTGGAAAATACAACTATATCCCCAAAGGTAGGATGGAACACATAGCATTGATGGAGGGAACAAAATAAGATGTTTCTTGGATGCTTTTTCCAAGACAAGTTTTTAAGCTATAGATCCTGTTTTCAGTGACTTCAATCTCAATTCAAACTGGAGCACATTTGGAACTTTTCCACTTATTGACATAAGCATGAATTTCATTTTCTTTATAAGGCAGAATCAGAGCATACCAAAAACCTATTTGGATCGTTGCAGACAATTATTAAGTAAATATGGCAGCACACATTTCCTAGTACACATTTTTAACTGACCAGTTGATTCTAAAGAAGAAATGAAAAGTCATTCCTAAGCAGCTCAGGAAATTATTAGGTTCTTGTAAAACTGGCATTTTGCTGCTTAATTTTTAAGTTTTATATGACAGAAAAATATTTATGTCAACATTTAATAATCATATAAAACTTACTTTGTGTTGCATGTATTCTTGATATTCTAAGTTATATTTTTTTAAAAGATCTCTTTTCAGTTCGTCTGTCCGTGGAAATGCAACCTCCTTCAATTTCTTTGAGGTGAGATAGGGGAAAAAGATAGGTAAGTTTACTTTTCACTTTTTAGAAGAGCCACCTGGAAGACAAACTCAGCTGTAACAGAGATTTTTAAAAAATACAAACCAGAAAAACAACCTGCTCTTCTCATAGGAAGAAAAAAGCAAAAAATGAAATACACACTAAATAATCAGTTTATGAAACTTCTATAGTACACTGGTCTCAAGGAAGATATATTGATTTAAGTTAGTGAAAGGTATGACATGGCTACTTCTTATCTCAAGGAAAGATTAGTCCTTTTCCTAGGAGTCTTTATCTCTCTCTTGTTTAATAGGTATGTGATGACTAATGTTTTTGCTGTAGGTGTCATTTGTAAAAAAATACTAAGGCCAACTTATAGAGTTTCAGGTAGGATCATCGCATTTTTCTCTAGGACTTCCCAGGCAGAAATACACCTGAATACGCCCATTTCCAACTGGAAAAAAAAAAAGAATTTTTTTTTAAGAGATAATTATACCTGTAGCTTTCTGTCACAGACTTGGCAAAACAACATTTCTTATAAAATAAAACCAACACTCTTTGCTTTCTACTTATGAGAAGGCTACTACAAACTAATTCAGAGGCTGTAGGCAAGGGAGAGAAAGAGACCATGTGCTTACTCCTACTGAGTGCCATAGGAGAAAGCAATGTAAGATGCCCTTTCTCAGTGGGGGTGTTCTCCTACATTGTGGACCACTGTCAGAACTTTGGCATGAAGTGTTTTGGTTTTGAGCAAAACATTCAGTTAAACAGTAGAGGGAGCAAGCAATTGTAGGGGCATAGAGCAAGAGACAATCATGGTCCTACTAGCAATTCTCACAGGGCAATTCCAGCTGTTTTAAGTTCAGTATAAGGCTATATTTAAAATTTATTTTAGGATTTATTTTCTGGGGTGAGGTAAAGTGAAACTATTTTGTATAGAAGTGGAGGGAAAAAATGTGGTAAAAACTAAGTAAGTACATACCTGGTAATAAAGAAAGAAAAAATATACTTTACTTATTTAGCAGAATAAGCAAATACTGCACAGGCATCAGTAATGCCACACATTTCTCCTTCTGTTTGCAATAGTGGGTTTGGACCATTATCCATTCACATAACTGGGACCAGAATCACAGCAAGTACTGTTAGCATGTGCATTTTTGACATGTAAACTTTCAGACATAGACGTACCTGAGCTCCCAACAACCCACCAACTTACTCAGAGAGCATTCTCATTCACGTTTTAGATCAATAATATAAATTTCCAAAATAAAACGTGTGAGTAGTGGAGAAAAGTATCACAGATTGAAGCTGCGGTGGCTGCTTTGGGCTATGGGTGTTCTGGGGAAAAAGCAGCTATGGCCTATATGTGGTGGGAAAGGTGAAGAGGTTCTGAGCAAAATATTTCATAAAGACCAGGAAATCATACCCCTACCTTAATAATATCTTGTTTTTCTGGTACTGCACACTGGTGATAGTCTCGGTGACTGGGCAGCTTTTCCACAAACAACCTAGGAAATTGAACACGCATGTGTTTGCCTTAGTAGTCAGAGGAATGTCCATAATAGCTTTCATGTTGGCAGAAAAATCAGTTTCACATAACTGTCAAACACTGAATTCCAGATGACTTGGACCAGGGTTCTACACACATGTTTAAACTAACACATTATGGTATGGATCTGTATGGGACACACAGGATAAGGACAGGACATTATTTTCCACAGCTGATAGATTTTGGTTTCCATTAGTACTGGGTTAGGTTAAAAAAAAGGGCTAACTAGCAGCCAGCATCTAAAAATATCCCTCAAAAACACCCTCCACTCAAGTCAGCGTTAATAAATCCCATTTCTTAGGCAAAATGCTGACCCTTCAATGGAAGACAAAAATGCAGCACTGACTATCATTAAAGCAGGTATTTTTACCAGACAAGCTGAACAGCTAACTGCAGAATTATTAACCTACCCAATGGATAAATTATGGCAACACTCAGCTGCAAAGAATTTGTAATGCACAGCTGCTATCACTCTTTCAACAATTTGCACCATATTCACCTCCAGACCTGCGTTTTACAGAGATAGAAATATTTAAAAAACAGGTGGGCTAAGAAAGTTTTGGTCTAGTTTTCAGAGTATGAGGAAAATAAGGAGAGAGGAAGGATGTCTCCTTTATAAAAAATTTAAAATATGCACATTAAAAAAACCTTTCAGAAGTAATAAAACAAACCAATCAATCCTACAGCAAAACTAGCTAGGTTAAAAGTTTAAATCTGCCAGTGATGTATTTTTCAGCTGTCTATTTTGAGACTTGTAATAAAGCTGGCCAAATTTTTTCTTTTGTGGTGAGGAGAATAATCATACAATGAACATACATTGTAGATTTTGCATTTATTCCTGTAAGAAACAATAAATTATACTTAATTCTTTCTGGGGAAAAAAAGTTAAAAGGAAGCAAGAAAACATTTCTCTCATGCTTTTTAAGTGTTGTGCAATACTACCATCCTTAAGATCAGCAGACATAACTACTAAAGCCTCAGAAATCTTGCTTTTAAAGTCAAAGATTGTATTTAACCAATATGCTGACATATAAAGAATAATCTGGGGGCAATAGTGTTCATGGTATGGCCTGGCAGAGTAAACTCAAACCTCTGTTTGTTAGGCTAATTCATGCCTGGCAGTTCACACATGGATAGGACAACCATATGAAAAGGTGAGAGGAAGTTTTAACAAAGCCCATGCTCAGTGTAAAAGACTTCCAGAGCACAAAGCTGTTCTGCAAGGACACATTAAACAAGTTTCTCCTTATCTAAAGGGGTTCTCAGTGCAGCTCTCCACTTCAGTTTACTCAGAATTATAAGCTGCAATGGTACAAGTGGTTTCTTACGTTATGAACTTGTTATAAAACACGAAGGCGTTCTCCAGGTTTCCCTCCTCCATGTACACGGACGCCATTCGCTCCATCTCTACTCCAGATCTGAAGTAGCGCCGTGGAGTGATGTCCTCATTGATTGTGATATTGCTGCCAAGCTTGCTTAAGGCACGAACTCTCTCCTCTGGGGTCACAGAGATGTCTGTGTGGTCAGGAATAGCTACGAGCTTTCTCTGAAAAAGAAGAGTCTGATTAGCAAAGACTATTCCGTTTCACTTTCAGTAAGTGGTCTCAGTCAAGAAGCTCAAGGGAAATCTCCAGCTAGTTTTTTTCTGAAAATAAGCATTGGTTTCCCCACCTCTAGCCACAATTGAAACATTGCAACATATTTCTCAACTGCAAGTAAATTGTGATCAAAAAGAAACGTGATCTTATTCCCTCAGAAAACAACAGAAAAAAGGATAAAAAGAAGAAAATACCTGTAGGGGAAAAAAAAAAAAAAAAGTAAGTTGCTGTAGAAATCACCAAAGGCAATATAAGTGTGTCCTCTTTAAAAGCCCCCACACATGAATTCTACAAGGTTCTGTCTTAAGTTACTGAAATAATTTGATGGATGTCCTGAATACTCAGACTCCTATTACATGATGTACAGCATTTGACTGCTAGAAATAGTTCAGGAAACAAAGAGCAATAAGCTCCTCTGGTGAGTCAACTGTTCATTTCAAATCTTCATTTCCAGTTTTAAAAGAGGCAGTTAAAGACTAAGAAGTTAGAACTAATTACTGAAGAACAACCATAGCTGCTTATTATGGTCATTATCTTCCTGTTAATTAATAACCAAATAAATGGCGACTGCAAGTTATTTACTCCCACTTTGATGAAATTTTTTACTCTTTCTATTTAAAATGCTCATTTCAACTTCTTAAAAACCTGATTGCTGATACACCATAAATCACACATACAGAAATATAATAAATTCCAACAAAACCGTCAGGCAGAATGTGGGAGGAACATGGCAGCGTGCAGGAAGAGACCCTTGGAGCTGAGAGCCACCACTGCTGAACAGCTCTCTTGAAATTCTTCCTGATTGAAAGAGAAGTTGCTCAGCCACTGAGGCATTTCTGTGTAATACATACCAATGAGCTGACAGTGAATGGTTGCTCCATGTTGATGTCTGCCTGCAAACCAAGGAGATGGCTCTTTCCTTCCAAAGTCTCCATCTGACTGAAAAGGGCAGTATCAATCCTGAGCTCAGTTTTTGCCACCAGACGTCTCAGGGTTTAATAGCCAAAGGGAAACTGGAATATAGATACGTTGATTGTGGTCGTGTGCTGGAAAAAATAAGTCATTCAGGTTAGAAATATATTCAAATATCACATAACTTTGCATGCCAGCACCCACTCATTACTTTGGTGGCACAGTACTTACACATTTAATAATAATTTAGAACTTACCAGGTGTCTAGAATTTAAATTGGGAATGCATAAGGGCTTACAGTGCCGTTGTGGACTAGTTGACCTGCACTAAGGTTATTTCAGCATATTTGAACAAAATAAATTATTTTTACAATTTTTATACCAACTTAAAAACCTCCTAACTTTCAAGTATTAAATGAAAAACACTGAAGTTTGAGGACTAATCACAGAATCTGTGCTTCCTTGAGCATATACTTTGACAAACACATTTATAAAAAGTATGAATCTGGTATCTTTATTTTCTGCTAAGCCTATAATGAGAAATAAAATTTTACACATTAATTTATATCAGTAATATAAAACAGAAAAAATACTTCAAACACCACGTGTTCCACCTGGACAGCTTGCTGATTTCAACACTCAAAACACAATGAACTCTGACAAGGCAACTGATAAAAATTCCTTCTTGCACAGCTTTGAACAAGTAAAGAGAAAAATGTAGATGTTGTGGTCATCAAAAAAAAAAAAAAACCCCAAAAGGAAACCAAACCAAAACATGAAAACCCAACTCTGAGAGAGAAATGAAATACTTAAATTACACGGGAAATGTGAAAATTAAGTTTCTAATGTGTTTTTTCATTTTGGTGTGCTCAATCAAAACAGAATTAATCCTGCATGTCAAAGACTCTTTACATGTTGCAATAAACATGCTTATGCTTTTGTAAAGGCATAGAGTGGGTTCAGCAAAGATATTTTCTCAGCACACCTCTCTCTAGAGGCCAGAGGATTCTGGGTTAAAGAAAACAACCCTAATGTGTTTTTAGATGGCTGTATGTCCCAAGTAGTTATTTTTGTCTTTGTGTCTTCCTCATTTTTCTTCCAAAAAGCAATACTATCTATTAGGTTAGTCCTTAATTTTAACCATTAGTGCAATTCAATTTCAAGAACTTTTGCTAATTAAGGTACTCAAACTGCTGGCATAATTTGTAACCAAAAAATATAAGCAAGGCTTATACATCTAAGAAAACAACTTTAGTTGTGGTTGCAGTGCTAAAAAAATCAGTTCTCTAAACAATTTAATTTTATGTACATGGAGCTCTGGTGTAAATTATCAGCTTGGCAGGAGAGTTTATTCATTGCCTGCTCACAAACTGAAGAAAGGCCCCATGGGACAACAATAAGGAAATATTTTTGCTTTAGCCTACTCCAAAAAACATTCTGCTCTAGGGCTTGTTCCACCTGAAACTCTTCTTCACTGAAGCACTGTAGATGTGGAAGGCTGTGAATGGAGAGAGCTAAAAGCTTGGCCAGTGCAGAGTTTGTGTCAGACTTCTGGTCCTGCAGCCCAGATTCTAAGCAGAAATAAAATCTTCACTGAGAGACTCTGCATTCATATGCTTTGTGGAACTCGGGAACAAAAATGAAAACGCAAACCAACCAACCAAACAAAAAAGGACCTAAAAAAGCATATATTCTACAAATATTTATCCAATCACTTATCCATCACTAGTGAATTTTTTATTTTACTTCCTCTAGAAGCATCTGGGACAGCTAAAATGCTTAAATGGAAGAATGGACTTGGTCTAAAGTATGCATCCAAGTACAGCAAACTGCAAAATGTTCTAGTCACTCCTGTATATATTAAAAAAATTGTTCAAAAGTAAAAGTGCAGAAATGTATTTCTCTCCAATTTCTTATTTCATTTAGCAGCTTCTGGCAAGAAAGCTTTTCTGTAGCAGTTTTTCCTTCTGCTTTTCATTGCTTTCTCCCTTAACAGTCCTTCTGCAAAGCCTAGAGAGGAAATGGACATCTAGGAAAATGCTCGTGAGATACTTCCCATTGAAGACATGGAATATGGACCAAATGCTTCCTTCAGCTGTTACCACTTTTTGGAGACCCTTCAATCTAGCTGGTAGGCAAGTGCAAAACAAGTTAGTGCAGCAAATGGCAAACCTAAGAGCCACTAATTAGGGGTTTGGTTTGTTTTTCTGGGGCCAGTACTCCCAAAGAGGTCTTTGTTAAAGAAGCCTATGGTATTCCCCAGTCAAAATCTTTTTGGAAATGCCATAGGAAGACATCATGGAACCCTTTACTTGCAAATATTTCTCAACTTGACTGTCTATAAGAATATTAAAGTTATAAACATAATTCAGTGAACTTTCAACTTAAAGAAGCATTAGTTATAATAATTTTTTTGAAGTGTAATACCAGGTGTTTTAAAGAGGAGACATCTGGTAATAGCAGAAACTCACACTTCCTCAAAATTGTGTCAGAGCCCGGAAAGGATGAAGAAGCTCTGCAAAAAACATGTCAGAGTGCAAGAGCTTAGCAGAAGAATGCCTGCAAATAAAAGAAGAAATTGGCTTTTTAAATTTAGTTTCAGGAACATACTAAAAATGAGAAACTGTAAATAAAGAAGAAATACTAAGATGAATTTGTATCCCTTTTACAAAAATGTCATATTAGATTCAAACATATTCACTATTACAGGTGGCAGTGTAATTTAAGAAAAAAGAAACCCTATAAAGAATGGGCTGACTTATAACTGCACTCCAATATATTCTCCTTAACACATGGACACACTGACAGAATTATGAATGATTAAAATGCAGAGAGTTAAGTTTTACTAAAAACACCACCAGAGGCATGTCTGCCAGCTGCCTGGAATGCCTCTGTGCATAATGTTCCTCATGGCACAGCTCCACAGTCACCTTCAGCTGCTCGAAGGGCACAACATTGCCAAGGGCTCCTCTCACCCTCACCATCCTTCTTTGTACACTCATTTTGTTGCCTCCACTGACTTCAAGGCAAGTTGTAGCTGATCCAAATTAAAATTAAATGGATTTTTACTTCCTTCTCAAAATCAAAATGCAAAGGAGCAGGCAGAACCATGAAGCCAGCAAAGCAGACATATTTGTCACTTTCTGAGGCAGTGCTGTCCTAGATTGGTATGAGCTGGTTTTGAAAAGGCACCCTAAGAGCTTGTATAGTGACCAAAAAAATTGCCCAGTTCTGGCAAGTGACTCTGTTTTCCGGAAATAAACTTATATTTCACTTTCTAAGTGTAAGGATAAAATCAAATGCCAAATCTCTCTGCAGAGTTGAAACTAATTATTCTCAAATACACAAAATACTTATGCTAATACAGTGAACTATACTCCAACCTCAACCACAGGTGACAAATACCAATGCTAGTTTGGAGCTGTCTTAGTCTATTAGACTCTAAAGTGCCCAAAATTCTAAGAGTAAAGATGCATTTTTCTACTTTACTATTTCAGGCATTCCATTTAACTTAGATGGATTTAGGTAATGTTTGTTTGAGGAGAAATGCCATGACATTCAGCATTCAAATGAAGTTTTTCTCTATGAGTTTTCTGATAGTCATTACCAGAACAGAATAACATCTATTCAACAGTTAAGAAACTTTTCTTGATTTCATTGGGAATAGCACTTCTCACCAAACCCCATTTCCTCCTCAACAAGCATTTGTTTTCCTGTATGTCCCACCTTATTATTGTATGTATTAATCCTTGAAAAATCCAGATTTATTAAATGAAAGCCACAGGAAATAGACCAAACTGAGAAAACCAGCATTTCAAATGGCACTGAAAGCTATTCTCTCTGCTCAGGCTAACAAGCATGGTACCAAGTACCAGGGAAACCAAAAGCACAGAGAGCAATTTTAAGTGGAAGTATATGCCAAGAGCAGTACATGAAGGTAGAATAAGCGTACGAAGTACCTCAGGAGAAGGCCCATGAGACAGAGGTGGTGTGAGAAGATCTGGGGAAGGCACGCACGAACAAACCCTTCTGCGAGCTGCAATATCACAATTCACCACAAGTTCTCCAACGCCCCCACAGTTTGCTGCATGCTGGCACTTCACACGGTTGCCAGGCCGGCTGGCCGCGGGCAAACGAGGCACCCTGGCTGTGCTCAGAGCCCGACAGGCACGGCCCTGCCGCCTCTCCGCGCCACAGAAGCGTGGCGACAGTGACAGTGACAGCGACAGTGACACACACGGCTGCACGGCCGGGCTGCGGCGGCCCCGGGAGCTCCCCGGCCGGCGGCTGCAGTGCCCGCGGCACAGCCCGGGCTCACGGAGCGTGCCTCCGAGCCTTGCTGGGGCAGACTCGGAAATGTCCTTCCCTGACACAGCCCCGCTCCGGGAGATGCCTGTCCCGGCAGGACCACGCTCTGCCGAGGATGCCACGGGGACTGCGGCACGCCGGTGCGAGCTGGACCGCTCCAGCTCTCCGGAGAGGACTCACGGAGAAGCTCAGGCTGTCAGGACCTCCCAGAAACTGACTGCAGAGCACAAGAGTTGAATTTCAACTCCTTGTCCTCATCCGGACGCTGCTTTTCCCTCCTCAGTTCTTCCGAAGAGGTTTTAAAATGCTGAACGAGCTTTTTGGATTTTTAAACAGGTAACTGAGTAACTTCAATAAGTATTATTTAAATATTTAGTTTTCACTTTGCAACATTAGTTACCTTGAAACATTAGTTTCCTCTTGGCAACACATTTTTAAATTTCAAGGGAATTAATCATAACACTGACTTCACTGCTGTCAGCAACACTTATCAATATTTTGACTACTGGTCTTACAAAAAAAATCTTCATTAAAGAGATCACTGGCAAAATTTTTCAAGGCACTTCATTCAAATATAAGGTTAAAAATAATCTATGCAATAATTTATTCTCTGAATATTTTAATAGTGGACTATTCCAGAAACACTCATCCTTATGTTTGATATATTTCATGGAATGTAAAGCCTAGATGAGGTTCCCACCAATATCATTCACTTCACTCCACTGGGATCAGGATTCTTAAAGCATACCTAGAAATATTTGCTAATATTGAAGCTGAAATGTAGTATAGTTCTACTTTTTGAAACTACTCTTGGGAGAACTGTTCTGCAGCCATCCCATGGAAAGAAGAAGCTTACTTTAATATTGCCATGAGAAGTTAACACAATCATACTTCATGTTACTATAGTAGGAAGTGTGATGATTACAGAATCCTAGAATAAAGATGCATCTCAAATCATAAGGAGGTCAGTCCTCACTAAAATAGCCAAATTAGCAAGTGCAAATAACACCTTTCAATTACCCATAATGGAAATAAATTGTCTCAGCAAACTTTAAATAGGTCACACCAGCGATTGTCAGATGAAGGTAAAGGACCATTACATGCCAATAAGTCACCCATGAAGCAGATAATCAAAATTCTGTACTTGGAGGTGGATATTCAAGTGAATTTGGTGAAAAACAGGTTAGAAATACGGGCGTCTGTCTCATTCAGTTCTTTTTGAAACACCAGGCCATGTATTGGCACAGCACATAATCATTTTTACACAGACAGCTGGTTTTGATATATAAATATGCTAAATACCAGCCTAAATAGCAAACTGCTTTCTGTTAGTTCTCTCCAAAAAGAAACAGCATGTTCATCTGTCAACATGCTTTTTGTAACAAGCATTCATCATCACAGCAAGTGATTCAGCTGGTACAGTAAGTAGTCTCTTCTGGAAAAAAAACCAACAAAGCCCTGAATGTCATGGCAAGATAATTCTCCTGTGCAGAGGAAATACCCAATCAACAAAACTCAACAGAATGGCCTTTTTCAATGAAAGGAGTCACTGAGAGGAGTCAGCTCCTGAAAACCCTGTGCCTTTCAATGGAGAAAGTAGGAGCTCTTCACAGCTACTACTAAGCTTAGCTCTAGAAAAGCCCATCTCAGTAACAGTTCATAGCTTGACACTGTTCCTTAGCTCCGAGCTCCATTTAAACAGCAGTTCCAAGACCTCCTTCCAAGCTCCACTAACTCCCAGAAGCTGCTGAGCTACAAAACCACCTCTCCAAGAAGCGGGTCAAGAACCTTTTCCCCCAGCGCCGCCCATGTCGCAGCACACTGCCTAGAGGCCTCTCTGCAAACTGTGTCAGTGGCAGATAGACAGTAGCACCTTCACCTGCCTGGGTGCTGAGAGGGAGAAATCACGGGCAGGGAAGATCCTCCATGCACAGGTCTGCCAAACCCAAGCCTTGCTTTTATGCTTAGGCCACTCAGTGCTGTACCTTGCATCACAAAACTGAGCTTTATTTTCACCTAAAAAAAGAATGGGTGACACAAAGGTCTGTTTTGCCACTTCAAAATGAAGTTGAATTAATTGTCTGAAGACTGTTATAGTTGTTATGCAAATATTTGGACTACTGCAATTAGTCAGCGTAGTTACTTGAATATCATTGACTACCTGTTTTCTAAGGACAGCATTCCTCTCGGCACAGATACAAACGTTACTGCTACAAGAAGCTATGTTAATAAAATTAGATTGCTACTGAGTCTGCTAGGACTCTGATAAACCACTGCAATATGCAGATAATGTCCAATATGGCACGTGCAAGAACCTGACTTTTGCTCCCTACAGAGTATGTGAACGTAGAACCTACAGGCTTCTCTCTCCCATTGCTTCAAAGCACAGGGGAGACCTCTGACTGTCAATTACATTCTCATTTATTTTTATGCAGGCTGCTTTGAAATCAACAACTAGTATGGTTGTGCTACTATAACATAACCCCATGCATTCTAGCTGTACACATAGATGACGGCTCGCTACCAGATTTATTATAATGCTCTGTCTACAAAGATATTAAGAGAATATAATATATTAAGACTTTTAAGAGAATGCCCTGAAAAATGGACTGGAAATATTGAACATTCAAATGTGCATTCATGAACTGACAGTTTTTTCTCTTGTGGATTCTTGTGCTGAAACAAAACACAGTCCTTCCTCCCCCCTCCTTTCTTTTGTGATGCCGTTCAGTTTCAGAAAAAAAGCATTATTAACATAATGAGTAACTATCAACCACAGTAGAATGTCTTGGATTACAAGTAAAAGCTTTCTTAGGCAGTCAGTGAAATATACTTATGCAACACAGAGAGTATATTTCCAGTGACCCACTAAAGGGATGTTCTGAACATGGCGTAGAAAAAAAGTGTCACTTTCTTCTTTTGGTAAATCCACAACATCCCCCCAAGAAAATTGCCCCAGGGCACAGTAACCTAGAAGAGGACAGAAGTACAAGAAAAATTTGCTTTTATACAATTTGTTCTTTGATGATTCAACCGAAATACTGAAAAAAGGAGATATTTGTAATCCATTACATCATTGATAAAACCAACTTCCACCATGAAGACAAGAAGCTGTGTTGCTAAGGGAAACAAATGAGAGGTTAAAATCAGCACAGAGGCCTGCAACTTCATAGACTTCCAAGAAACAAAGACAGCATGATTCCTTGCAAAGCCTTAGGTTTCGAAGACTTTTTCTGCCTGTATCCCTATTTCTCTCAGGGGCAAGGTCCCACTAGGCTAGAGGGGTTAAGAATCTTCTGGTTCTTCCTATAAAATGCAGTGATTTTTTTTTTTTCTGCCAAAATATATCCTACCTAATTTTAGAACACTTTCGGACTCCATATCATCTAATAAGGACACTTTTTAATTGAGTAACTGGTTGCAACAATCAATTTCTGTTTCTATCTGATGACAAATTCTTATGCTTTCTTACTTTCTATAGCTCAAAATATAAGGGAAAAAATAAAGGAGAGCCAAATTTATTTGACATTTCTGACATACAAACTCACAGTTCATCTGAAGGCTATTAAAGTGCCTATAAAGAATGAAGCTTGTTTTTTGGTCTCAAATCTAGAAAAAATAATTTGAGGCATTAGTTCAAAGGATTCTGAGTGTTTTGTACACAAATGGCGAAGTAAAGAAAGGTCAGGTAAGAAATGGTTAGTGAGATTACCTACAGGATGAAGTATGACCAATCAGTACAAATAACTACCATTTAATCTGGCATGTTTCTGTAGTACAATGCTTATATTAAAATAACACAGTTAGTTGATTTCATAAGGAAATCTTTGACCTCCTCCCCTATTCTAGATGATTCAGGATGTTACGAGCAAAAAAACCCAGGAAAAACAAGAGAATGTCGGGCTGTTTGAGAAGAATTCTTTGAGCTTTAGACTGCTTGTTCTACTTGGATAGTTACAATATTTAATTTCTCTTACTTAAGTTTCTAAGATTGACAGTGGTAAGCACATGTTTTGTCGCAGCACTGGCTGTAATACAGTCAGCTCACAGGGCTGCTTGAGAGCCAGCTGAATTACCCAGAATATCAAAGCTGAGCACAATGATTTCTGGTTAACATTTTGTACCTTGCAGGCTCTTCATCCCAGTAAGCTATGCACAGTCTACCTTTGAGCCTTTCAAATTGTTTTCTTTTCCCTTCAGGATAAGCCCACTGATCTTTGCAGCCTATACAAGCTCCTTTTTATACCAACATAGAGCAATAGATGTCTCTGAAGGCTTTTTGACCGTGGTTCAGAGATGCTAAAAGAGGAAGATACTTCCTACGTTGATTATGTGGAGAGCCCACAGCTTCCATAACGCAATTCCATGCGTTGTGTGCTGAGCTGTGACTCATCCAGAGCTGCCAGTAGGAAGTGGCAGGCAAGGGGTTGTGTCTGAGGAGCTGCCTGACTCACAGCATTACTGAGAGGCATCAGCAGCCGGGCAGGATTGAAAAGCCTGGATTTTTATAATAGGAATTTCTTTGCAACAACAGTAGTAAGCCACTGCACATGGATTGTCCAGGAGCTGCAGAAGCAAGATAATTTTCTTTCATGGACTGATACTTCTACTTATAATGGAAAGCATGATGAGAAAATATGTTTCCTGGCATGACAATTTCAATGTTCTAATTTTATTAAGGTTGTATAGACAAAGACTTCCTTTACATGCCAGCAAACTAATTTTCAGAACACAAATTGGAAGTGTAACCTTTGGTACAAAAATAAAATTTCAGGAGTCTGATAAAACCAGAAAAAAACGTTATTCATACATGTCCAGCAAACAAAGACCAAATACTTAGTTTTATACATTATTTGTTCAGTGCCTTCATACACAAATCACCTTGCCATTCGCTCAGCAGCTGAAGATTTTACAACATCCCTCACCTTGGGCTATACTCTTCCTGATCTTAGTGACTAATTTCCAGGAAAAGCCTTAAGGCCTAACCTTGAGCATGTTTCATGCACATAAAGAAAACCACATGAGAATTGCTTTCACAGTGTCTGCAGAGCAGTATCAAGTAATACAAATGACTGCAGGATTGATCAAGACAATTTTTAAACATAATGCTACAAAATAATCCCCTGCACTTACAGCCATTTAAAATATTGTACACACACACACAAACACCCCCAACTATGAAATTGGTACCTACAGAATTATACAGAATTTGGGATGAATGCTTCCTGCATTCCTCCAGTATCCTGTGATCTAAGAAACTCCAGACTTGTCAACACTGGCCTTTGGTTTAGTTATCCAAACATTTAGCACTTAGACATGCAATATACCAGCTGTAATGCTGTACATGAGAAAACTCATCTGTTTCAGAGTATATTGCCTGAGCAGCACCCACAACAACAAACCTGGCCTCCATTCTCCTGGAAATATTCAATGAAACTCTGGGTCTATATCCTGTTTTCTAGGACTTGGTTGTCTAGGGCAAGTCATCAATATATGCTAACTACAGTTTTGGACAGTAATCCACTTTATCCTGCAATGAGGGCTTCCACTTCTATGAAGACAGAACTTTTTCAAAGCTGGTCTTCACCTGGGGAATGGATGTCCTGGGAAGTACAGTGTCTCCAAGATCCCGTAATCTCACTACTTCCTATTCTCAGTAGAAGGTGGGGGTTTTCCCACCCATGACTTCTCAAAGCATTCAGAACCATGTGCATGTTAAATACAAATAATTCCAGACCAAGAGGAATTCTCCCAGAAGAGAATTTTTTAGCAACCTTCTGAAACAGGGCAGCACGTGCAAGAGTGAGTTACATTCCTCAGTGCACTTCAGAAGGACACCTGAGATCCTACAGAGGTCAAAAGGAGGCAGGTACAAAACCAAGTACGTGAACAGAAAAAGCTCATCAGAGAGTTAAAGATGCTCAGCGAACACAATTTCTACTGTTTTAGATTCTTTCACTTTCTCTTCCGATGATCATCTTTCACATATATACGGAAATAATCTTAAAACAGAATACTGTTATCAGTTCGATCTGTCTCTGGCACACGGTAGCATTCCGGACTCCCCACCACGCTGCCGGCCACCTCTTTGGGTAGACGCAGCGGAGTCAGCAGGTTCAGCCGGCCGGGCTCGCTGCCCGCCGCCTCCCCGCAGCGCCGAGCCCCCGGCACCGCCGCACGGCCCCCGCGCCCCGCCAGCCGCTC